>CATIWQ010190138.1:0-18065 GCA_949673415.1 Euphorbia schlechtendalii | reverse complement strand
ACATGGGAGCTGAAGTTGAAGCTTTTCAGGGAGCTTGGCTTTTCCGAGCAGGATATTTTGGTTGCGTTTCGGAAATCGCCTTCAACATTTTCCAAATCGGAAAGGAAGATCAGGGAGACAATAGAACTGCTGCTAAGTTTTATGGACATCTCTTACATTGTTTTCTGCCCTTATTTGATTTGTTATAGCTTGGAGAAGAGGTTGAAGCCCCGGCTTAGAGTGCTTATGGCCCTTGAGAGTAAGAATTTGCTGAAGATAAGGCCGTCATTGTGTGCATTTTGTCTCATCTCTGATGAAGAGTTCATGAAGAAGTATGTGATACCTTATTCGGATAAAGTAGGGGATTTGTTTTTCAAACAAACTGATTCTGCATCGGAAAACTAAGATTCTTGAGGTTTGAATCGTGTTTTTATGTTTCCTGATATCTATATTGGTTTATGCTGTCTGATGCTGGTTTTTATCATTCTTAATTGATCATCTTAGTTAGTTGATGTCTTGGCTTGGCTAGAGATGCCTCTTGTACTATTGTCTTATTCATTTGCCAATTCGTAGCCTGATACTCCTTAGTAAATCTTTTTGATCCACTCATTATTTGTTTAGTGCAGAAAAATGTGAGATTCATTATAGTATTAAGGTGATCTCTGGTTTCTGGAGTCGATACGTTCTTCCGATCTCCAATCTCGTCTTATATTCGATTGTATTGTTATGAACAGCAAGAGAAGAGACGTGTCTTATAAAATGTCAATGCTTTTCAGGAAAACAAGGGAAAGTGGATGAACTTTTTACAGAATTCAAATTCTTCCAGAAACAAAGATCAAGATCGAACTTTTAAATTGGAATTCTATAACTTCAGTTATTCAAGACATTGGCAGATAAAACCAGCCAAGAATCACTGTTGATAAATGGATATAATTCCATTAATTACATTGTTGTTTCCATTGTTTACAAGAAAATTTCCATGGTTGTTGTTGTAGAGTAAATGCAGAGTATGTTAACATATTAGTTTAGTGAGGGTAAGGATGACAAACAATTCGGAAAATGTGCATTCGTGATAACAAATACTAGTGCTAGATGGGAAAGGACGATTAGGGAGACAATAGAACTGCTGCTAAGTTTTGTGGACATCTCTTACATTGTTTTCTGCCCTTATTTGATTTGTTTTAGCTTGGAGAAGAGGTTGAAGCCCCGGCTTAGAGTGCTTATGGCCCTCGAGAGTAAGAATTTGCTGAAGAGAAGGCCGCGATTGTGTGCTTTTTGTCGCACCACTGATGAAGAGTTCATGAACAAGTATGTGATACCTTATTCGGATGAAGTAGGGGATTTGTTTTTCAAACAAACTGATTCTGCATCGAAAAACTAATATTCTTGAGGTTTGAATCTTGTTTTTACAGAATCAAATTCTTTCAGAAACAAAGATCAAGATCGAACTTTTAAATTGGAGATCTATAACTTCAGTTATTCAAGACATTGGCAGATAAAACCAGCCAAGAATCACTGTTGATAAATGGATATGATTAAATTGTTGTTTCCATTGTTTACATGAAAATTTCCTTGGTGGTTGTTGTAGATTAAATGCAGAGTATGTTAACATATTAGTGTTCCCCCCTTGATAATAGCTAGGTCAAAATGAGCTGAAAAGAGGAATGAATTGATTGATGATTCTTCTCAATCGGACTATCAGGTAAGCTTCATTTCACTTTCCCGAGTTCAGATTTTCGTTTATGTTAGCTTTAGCTTCTGCATTTCAATGATTCCCCTCTGAGAAAATATTTCCCTGGATGTGCAAAATTTCCTCTTTCAGGAGCTCTCATTGTCTCCATAAATATCAATATTTGTTGCTTCCCTGTCTTCTTCAGCCCCCCAAACCAAATCTCTATTTACGACTACTTAGTTAATCGCCATCAATTCTCCCCTCAATGCGCTAAAAAAGTCTGTTCCTCCCCATCATCTACCAAGTTCCTCCACAAACCCCAAAATGTTGCTTCCGTTATCAGTTCCCTCAGGGAAAATGGGTTTGCTAAGAATCAAATAGAAACTTCAATCTGGAAAGCACCTTTTCTTCTTTCTTCCAATCTTGAGACATGCGTTAAGCCTAAATTTAGGGATTTTAAGGAATTGGGATTTCATTCCACTGATTTAGCTGATATAATTCATCATCTCCATGGTATTTGAGAAGTAGTGCTGATAGGCTTCGGCATTCTATTTCAGTGTTAAATTATGTTCTGTGGCCTAATGCTGATATTCTTGGATTGTTAAAGATTTCCGGGAGTCAGAAGCTGCTGGCCTATAATTTGGATAGTAATTTGGCCCCTAACATCAAATACTTGAAAGTTGTGGGATTTGCTCATTGCAGGTTGTTACTTATTTTTGTCGCCATCCATCGAGTTTCATCATCAAGCTCGAAAAGTTAAAGGATTTAGTTCGAAAAGTTGATGAGACGGGTGTGCGTAGGGAATCTAAGCTCTTCATTGTAGCGGTTAGCGGTTAGGGCGATGAGTACAATGACTAGATAAAATTGGGAGCTGAGGCTGAAACTCTTTAGCAAAATATTTTGGATGCTTTCAGAGTCTCTCCTCAAACATTTGCTGTATCAGAACGGAAACCAAAAGAAGTAACACAGCTGTTGCTAATTGTCGAATATACACGTATATTGTTAGGAGCCCGCAATTGCTGTATTTGAGCGTGGAGAAGAGGCTAAAGCCCTGAATCAGAGTGCTCAACGCCCTCGAGAGTAAGAATTTGCTTACGAAAAGACCTGCTTTGTATACATTTTTTAAGATGGCTGATGCAAAGTTATTGCACAAGTATGTGAGTCCTTATTTAGGCGAAATAAAAGATTTGTATGTGGGTAATGACTCACGGTTGTTGAAAAAGTAATGATTTTTTTATTTAGGAGAAGTAAGAAAATTGTTGAGGTTTGAATTGTGCTTTAAATCTTACCTCTAAAGGTTTATGCTTTGATGCATTGGTAGTTTTTTTATAAGATTTCTGTTTATCGAAATATATTCGCGTTAGTACACATCGTATTTCATAGATTGCCAATACTTGCCAGAAAAAGAAGGAAAAGTGGGAGAAGTTTTCATGGAATTCAAATTCTTGGAGAAATAAAGATCAAGATTGAACTTTTAGACATTGGCAGTTACGAGTCTTATGACCAGCCAAGAATTACTGTTGATCAATGGATTAAATCAAAATTGATTATCGTTTCCATTGTTCACAAGAAAATTTCCTTGGTTCTTGTTGTAGAATTAATGTACAATATGTTAACATACGGAAAAGAATCCTCTTTTCCCAGCAGGTGTTCCCATGTCTGTCCGCCTAATAAAAAAATATCACGTGTCAACTTTTATTATATTTTAATAATTATTAATTTCTCTCTCCTACTTTTTTAATTAAAATATAATAAAAGTTGGCACGTGGCATTTTTTTATTGGGGGGACAGGCATGGAGAAATCAATTGGGGACTGGGGATTTTTTTCCGTTAACATACTATGCCGGGAAATTATATATGATATGGTCTTGACTCTTGAGCTACGTTAACAAACTTCAATGAGTTTTGTGTTAAATTATTTGTGAGATCAACTTCACATATGTAGTCATTCACAGAGTTGATTGTATATACACTCTCAAAACCCACAAAAAGTTTTATCAACGATTTTTTTTGTAAAGGAAAAGTAGAAAAAATCTCCTAAGCTAGAGCTAGCCTAGCCTAGGAAAAGCAATACCAACAATTTCGTGGTACATCAACTATTAAATCTATGATGTTTTGATATGCGTAAAAAATCATTCAGGATTTTTGGGTTACACATTCAACTGACGAACAATATCATGTGTAAAATTCTAGCATATGCCAATAGAAAGAAGTAATCAACAATTCAAGGAAGTATATTATATTTATTACTCTTTTCATTTCAAAATAACCGTTACTTTAAGTTTTTTTGTTAATACCAAAATCACTTTGATTAAAGCAATAAAAATATTTATTTATGATATGATTTTTTATTAGTTTTGAAAGTTGATTAAATACTTATCATTTTTATTGTTTTAAATGTATATTAAATAAGGATAAAATAAATAAAATGGTTGAAAAGATATATTAAAATTCGAAAATGATATTTATTTTAAAATTTTTCAAAAATTGACTTATTTTACAAATGGATGAGTAAATTTTAAGGGGCTAAAGACACATTTAGCCGCTTAAACTTGAGTAATCCCAATTGAATACAAAAATGCTCCCACTCCTTCAAAGCTCTCCTCCACTGGTAATAGCTAGTAGCTAGGTCAAAATGAGCAGAAAAAAGGGAATGAGTTTATCGATGATTCTTAACCATCGGACTGCTAGGTATGCTACATTTCACTTTTCGATTTCAAATTTTCGTTTATGTTAGCTTTAGCTTCTAAATTTCGTTGAGAAATATGCTTCCCTGTGACATGGCCCAACACTTAGACATGCGGAGTTTCTCACATTACATCGCAAAGTCTCACAAGATGGCACGCGACGGCACTTCCCGTGCCAATTCCGCAGCAAAAGGAGGTTTTTCTCGGTAAAATTCTAGAATTTTGTATAAGTTTCTAGCTTAGTCTTCACACATCTAGAATTCTCTACATGTGTGTGGAATAAACTAGAATGTATCTAGATTTATCCATACTTATCTAGTTAGAGAGATATTTGTATAGAAAATTCTAGTAAAAGTTGTAATAGCCGTCGGATCGAAGATAATTCTAGAGAATCGATCCGGACTGTTCGTTAAGGAGGTGGAGAATGCCTATAAATATGTGACTCCCCTCCCATTTGTAATCACCTTGGAAAAAGCAAGCAATAAACACTTGTAAAAGTTTCCCACAAAAAGCTCTCTTTATAGTCTTTACTTAACTTCCGCATTAGTAGAGCTACTTACGTAAAGAGTTCTCGCAAAGGCTTTGTTAGCATAATCGTTAGTTGTTTTATGCTAGTGCCGCACGGAGTTTAAGTATTAAAATCTTAGCCCGTGATAGTTGGTATCAGAGCGCTATTATCGAATCCGAATCCTTTCGCGATAATGAGCGATGTGGAGAACGTAGAACGCGAGCCTCGCGAAGTGGAGAAGCAATCTCGCAAAGGCGGCCGCAAGGACAAGTCTGTCGCAAGAGATCCCATGGCGGAGTTCGAGAGGCGTATAGCTCGCTTAGAGCTTGCGGTAGCGAAACACAATGATCGTTGGGAAGAGCACACTCCAATGGTGGAGGGCATCTTTACCGAGTGCATCGAGCAATTCAAGGAGAAATTGCAAGGGATGGTGCAGCAAATGCGGGATGAGATGCTAGAGAGTCTCAACAGATTGGCGGATCGCTGCACAAGGGCATGCGAGCAAAATGCCACTAGGATAACCATGGTCCAAGGCGACATTCTCAGACTCAGGGAGGAGTTTGAGGCAAGTCGAGCATGGGAAGTTAGGCGCGATGAGATGGAACAACTTAGAGCTAGGGTGAATGCTCTAAATCCTCAAGGGGCGGCCGAAGTCGTGGGTGTAGCTCCAAGGGTCGATGTGCCTAAGCCCAACGCATACAATGGCAGCCGCAAGTTGAAAAATGAAGAGAACTTTCTCTACTCAATGGAATGCTACTTTGGTGCCACCGGGATTGTCGATGACACGGTAAGAACTTTCCAAGCTTCACTTTATCTTAAAGATAGTGCTTTGTCATGGTGGAAATGTGTGTCCCAAACCCTTGGCGACAAAGAGGCAACAGTCACCAAGTGGGAACAATTCAAAGATGAATTGAGGAAGCAAATCCTGCTAACAGCTGCTGAGAATGAAGCCCGCACCAAATTACGCCATCTTCACCATAGAGATGGCCACATTCGAGAGTACATCAAGGAATTCTCCGACTTAATGCTATAAATCCCTGATCTTTCGCCAAAGGAGGCTCTCTTTTGCTTCATGGATGGGCTCAACCGATGGGTCAAGCTTGAACTTCAAAGGCGTGATGTTCAAGACATTCATCAAGCACTCCGCATTGTTTATTCCCTCGTAGAGTTCTAAAAGAAGGAGGGAACCAAAGGCAAGGGAAAGAAGCCGTTCCACAACAAAATTGGGGGAGACAAGGGGAAGTCTCACCACAAGCCATCCGATGGTAAGGCTTCATCAAGCGATAAGTCAAAAGGAGATAAATCGACATGGACGCCGAAGTGTTTCCTATGCGAGGGCTGCACCTAGCATGAGATTGTCCTGCAAGAAAGAAGCTCGCAGCATTCGTCAAGACCTTGAGCATAAGGACAAGGAAAAACGTGTAGCATGCTTGAGGCGATTGGATGCTGTGAAAGCAAGGACAAACAAGGGTGAGCAAGGTTGCTTATATGTCAAGGCCACATTCAAGAAATGATCTCGATGGGGTCTACCTGATACGGGGGTAGATTCGAGCTATATTAGCAAGGAGACTGCACGTTTGCTAAGCATCACATGGGAGCCTTCGAAGACTCGCTTCAAAGGGGTGAATAGCGAGTGGATAGGGCTAGTGGGCATAGCCAAAGACGTGCCGCTTACAATTGAATGACTATGATAGATGACTACGATCTTGTTCTTGGTATGGAGTTTATAAATCAAATAAACCCATTAATCATACCAAGCAACGACACTACGGTGATTATGCAAGGGGAAAACCCTTGCGTCGTGCATTGCAAAAGGGAAGATACGCTTAGCCCTAATCAATTAAAGAAGGGCCTTAAGCGAGGTGAGTACACCTTCACCGCAATAATGGTAGAAGAAAAGTCGCCAACCGAAGAACCCGCAACAATGCAAGTGATCCCCAAAGGAGATCGTGCCAGTACTTGCCGAGTTCGAGGACATCAAGGAGGGAGATCGATCATGCCATTGAGCTAATCGAAGGGGCCAAGCCCATCACTAAAGCACCTTACCGCATGTGTCTGAGCGAACTCGAGGAGCTTAAAAAGCAATTGGAAGAATTGCTTGAGGTAGGCCACATTCGACCATCGAAGAGTCTATGGGGAGCACCAGTCATTTTCCAAAGCAAGAAAGATGGATCTCTTTGACTATGTGTCGATTATCGAGCACTTAACAAGTTGACGGTGAAGAACAAGTATCCAGTCCCGCTTATAGCCGATCTCTTCGACCGTCTACAATAAGCCAAGTATTTCTCAAAGCTGGATTTGTGCAAAGGATACTATCAAGTGAGGATAGCCGAAGGAGATGAGCCAAAGACAGCATCCATCATAAGGTATGGTTCTTACGAGTTCTTAGTCATGCCATTTGGTTTGACAAATGCTCCTGCAACTTTTTGCACCTTAATGCAACGAGTCTTGGAGGATTTTATTGATAAGTTCATGGTCGTATACTTAGATGACATAGTCATCTATAGTAGTACCATGGACGAGCATAAGGAGCATGTAAGGACCGCCCTTCACATCTTAAGGGAAAACCAACTCTGCGTTAAAAAGAAGAAGTGCTCGTTCGGGGTTAAGTGAAGTGTCTTTCCTAGGGCACATTATCAGTGGTGGAAAGATTCGCATGGATTCCGCAAAGATCAAGGCCATTATAGAGTGGGAGCCGCCCATAAAACTAATCGAGTTGCAATCTTTCTTAAGCCTTGTCAACTATCATAGGCGTTTTATTAGGGGGCATTTGGCCATTGCCTCACCTCTCATCGACTTGCTAAAGAAGGGACAATCTTGGTGTTGGGCAGCCAAGCAACAAACCGCATTCGAAGCCCTAAAGGATGCGGTGACTAAACAACAAGTTCTCGCACTCTCTGACTTCGAGAAGACATTCGAAGTATGCACCGATGCCTCTGACTTTGCCATAGGAGGAGTGCTTATGCAGGATGGTCATCCCATCGCTTACGAAAGCTGAAAGCTCAATGATACCGAGCGACTATGGCCAATACGTGAGAAGGAGATACTGGCGGTTGTTCATTACCTTCACATGTGGGAACATTACTTGAAGGCAACCACGCCATTCAAGATCAAGATGAACAACAAGGCAGTGAGATACCACCAAAACCAACTAAAATTGTCTAGCAAGCAAGAACGTTGGCTAGACTATTTGGCAGAATTCAAGTACGAGCTAAAGTATAGCCCGGGGAAGGTAAACAACGTGGCTAACGCATTGAGTAGAAAATCATATCTTGCGCCAATGGTGAGTGCACTCGAGGGAACGTTGTTGGAGTGCATTAAGGAGGGATTGACACTAGACTAACAAGCTCAAAGATTCATGGAGTTGGTCAAGGAGGGCAAGATCGCTAGTTTTTGGATCGAGGATGGGGCACTTTACGCTAAAGGCAACCATTTGTACGTACCAGCATGGGATAACTTAAGGCGAGACATCCTTAAGGAGTGTCATGATTCAAGATATGCCGGCCACCCAGGTACTCATCGCACTTTATCTCTAGCTCAAGAGAAGTTTTATTAGCCAAACATGGGGGAAGACGTGGAGGCCTACGTGCCAACATGTCTTGTATGTCAACAAGACAAAGTGGAGCATGAACACCTGCATGATTTGCTATCACTACTACCAATTCCCAAGCGAGTATGGGATAGTGTTTCGATGGATTTCATCGTCTTCTTGCCCATACCTGAAGGTTGCACAAGCATATTCGTAGTGGTGGATCGCTTGTCAAAATATGTCATCTTCATTCATGCCCCAAAGGAATGTATTGCCGAGACTGCCGCAAAGCTCTTTCTTAAGCATGTGGTGAAATATTGGGGATTGCCAACATCAATAGTGAGAGACAGGGACTCATGCTTTACGGGAAGGTTTTGGCAAGAACTTTTCTGCTTGTTTGGGACTGAGTTAAAGATGAGCACCACAATGCATCCACAAACCGATGGCCAAACCGAACGTGTCAATAGCATACTCGAAGTTTACCTTCGACATTATGTGGCGGCCAATCAAAAGGATTGGGTAAAGTTACTTGACATTGCCCAATTCTCATATAATCTTATGAAGAGCGAGAGCACCGGTAAAAGCCCGTTCGAGATTATCTTGGATTTTCAACCAACAACCCCCAAGGACATTGTTAGCAGCTATAAGGAGAATAGCCCACCCGCATTCAAGTTTACCAAAGATTGGCAAGAAAGGGCCGATGAGGCAAAGCTCTACTTAGAGAAGTCAACCAAGAGTACCAAGAATTGGGCAGATAGAAAGAAAACGCCTGTGAATTTCAAGTTGGAGATCAAGTCTTAGTGAAGTTATACGAGCATGGTCATGTGCGTGGACTTCACAAAGGACTAATGCGACGATACGAGGGGCCATTCATAGTTATCAAGAAAGTAGGCTCTGTAGCATACAAGTTGGAGTTACCCGAGGTATACTAGAAACTTCATCCAATCTTTCATGTGAGCCTACTCAAGCCATACCACAAAGATCCCGACAGCGAGGAACGCAACATCAATAAGAGAGCACCTGCAGGGATAAGAGAGCATTTTGAGAAAGAAGCCGAGGAAATCCTTTCGAAGAGGGTCGTTCGAGCACGCAACGGAGCTGCCACTAAGGAGTACTTAGTAAATTGGAAAGGCATGCCAACTATTATGACAAGTTGGGAGCCCGCGGAGAAACTTTGGCAATTTTCAAACTTGATCGAGAAGTTTGAAGCATAAGGGTTGTTGAGCGCAGTGCATGGCAACGAGGGCGTTGCCATCTCAAGTGGGGGGGGAATGACATGGCCCAACACTTGGACATGTGGAGTTTCTCGCATAACATCGCAAAGTCTCGCATGATGGCACGCGATGGCACTCCTGACACGAAATCCGTAGCAAATGGAGGTTTTCTTTCGGTAAAGTTCTAGAATTTTGTATAAGTTTCTAGCACATCTAGAATAATCTTCATGTGTGTAGAATAAACTAGAGTATGTGTCGAAAATTACATACTTATCTAGTTGTAGAGATATTTGTATAGAAAATTCTAGTGAAAGTTGTAATAGCCGTCGGATCGAAGATATTTCTAGATAATTGATCCGGTCTGTTTGTTAAGGAGGTGGAGAATGCCTATAAATATGTAACTCCCCTCCCATTTGTAATCACCTTGGAAAGTTAATCAATAAACACTTGTAAAGTTTCCCACAAAAGCTCTCTCTATAATTCTTACTTAACTTCCACATTCGTAGAGCTACTTGTGTAAGAATTCTCGCAAAGGTTTTGCTAGCATAATCGTTGGTTGTTTTGTGCTAGTGCCGCACGGTGTTTAAGCGTTAAAATCTTAACCTGTGACACAACAGTCCCAAGCAACATTTTAATGAAATAAGTGAGCGATTTGTAATGTGAAAAAAATATATAAATCTAACCAAATATTAAGGTTTTATGCTGGATATTGTGTCAAATCCATTAACATATTATTCACTTGAATGAATTCTCATTGTCCACCTGTTGTAGTCACAATTAAAAAAAATTCACATCTCCGTCTGAGTATTTGTATTTAATAAGATTTCAATCTGAATTTCCTGACACAATTTTTTTCATGATTATAAATTATAGGCATTCATGGGCAAGTTTTCTCAGAAAAATAAATGAATTATCGCGAACAAAGTTATTAAATGAAAAAAATATCCAACCGAAGGACCACCCATAATTTCCACATGGAGCAACTTGAAACCAATAAAAACACAATCAAATAGTTTTAGTTCGTCATATGAATGTATTTCATCATTTTTTCTTCAAAAACAAATTATCCAAATGGGGATTTAATTATGGGTATAAAGTGCAAATATTTATTTAATTAATTAATTTCCAAGTGTTATTAAAGAATAATTTTCAAGTTTGTGGAATTTTGTTTCAAGTTTGTATTATTACAAGTAATAATCTCCAATCCATTAGTTAGCAACCCTTTTAATAACTGCACCGAATAATTAAATTTAAATATGCAAGCATGCACATTTCATAATCACAAACAATTATTAATTATTACTGCACCCTGTAAGAGTCGAAAAGGAAATTATGAATCAATCAAAATATTATTGATTATCTGCTATTAGTCTATATATGGTGGAGATAACATATTTTTCATCAATTAAGATACTCCCTCTATTAAATATTGTCATTTTAGAAGGATTCATTATCTCTTTTTTATTATCATTTTGTATTTTCAATATATTTTTTTTCAAGTTTTCCATTCCTACCCCTATTAATTTCTTCAACTTCTAAGATAATTATATTCTATAATCTTCAATAACAAGAGAAGATTATAAGTCAAATTGTTTTTGTTGAACAAATTAATAGTCTTGAAAATTGAATGAGACATTTATGAAAGGGTAAACTAGTAAATCATCTCATTTTTTTAGTTATTATCTTAGAAATTGTGAATTAGTTAAAACGACAATATTTAGTAGACGGAGGGAGTATATATTACCAGCAATTTGTAAATTATTACTCCATCCGGTCTTGAAAAATTGTTATTATATGATTTTCATTAAAATCAATACAACATTTATTAGAATATTAAAATGATTAATTTAACTATTTTACTTTATTATAAAATTATTTATTCTTAATTATTACTTTATAACTTCATTTATAATTAATCTCTAACCTAATTAATATAAGGATAAATTAGGAAAAAAATATTAAATTTTGAATTAACATTTTAAAATGACAAATAAAAAGAAAAATAAAAAGTTGAGTACGTGACTATCTCTTGACATGGAAGGAGGTATAAAGATTTAAGTTTTTGATAATCCATAAACCTCCAAACTTTTGAACCCAGAGTTTCCCGGTAACATTTTAATAATTGATATATGTATCTCAACAAGTTCAATAATTGTATTATGTATTTGTGACATCAAAATGCAATTTCATATATTATATTAAGGCTGCTTTTAACTATTTCAAAGGAAAAAAAAGCATGATCAAATAAACAACATTACCCAAACTAAACAAAACAGATTCTAATTTTATTTTCTTCTCTATACTTTTTTTCCAGAAAAATTGATTATATTCTGAGGATCAGACAACAAAATTGAAAAATATAAGCTATCATAAATTCAGTTAGTATTTGTTGTTTCTTTTGTAATAATTTTGTTACTGGGACAGTCTATTTTGTGCCATTGATTTGTGTGGAGCCACCTTCAAAACACGTAGGTTCGACAAATCAATGGTGGGGGGATCAAAAACAGCAAATTTCTTTATGATATGCTATGAGTATTGAGTATACTACTAAGAACTTTTTCCCTAATCATGCATTATTTTTGTATAACTAATTATGTACACTAGAAATAACTAATTTTATTTAAATTCGGTTTAGAAAAATTCACAAATTATGGGTTCATTAGGTTTAATCCGCATAATACCAAATTAGTAAAATAATACCTCTTGCTCATTAAAAATAACTTAAATTAATTGGAAAATTTTACTTATAATTTTTATTTATTATCTTTGATGGGAATTCCAATCGATTCTTTTGAGAGTTGAGAGAGAGTAAACATGGACCGCTTAAAAAGTTACGGTTGTCATATACTACCAAATAACACGTATTGGAGGGGATCAGAAATTCCACTTCAAATATAATTGAATTTAAATGAAACCGACTTAAACCTAATAATTTTAGGCTAAAAGTAATATCAGATCCCTGTATTTACCATTTTCACCTACTGTCCTCGTGATCTTTGGAAAAGTCTTTGTAACTATTCCATCTTTCAAATTAGGACCTTATGACTAGTAAATGTCAGGTGTCAGCTTCTGGTTGGTATAACTGATCAAATGTCATTTTTTCTTGACTTTCTCTTTCCAATTAGAAGTTGATATGTGTAATTCAAGGAGCAAATTGATACGTATTTTTTAAATTGAGGGAACAACAAAATCATTTTTTAAAAGATGAGAGAACCACGAGATCATTTCCAAAAATTAGGAGGACAATAGATGAAAGTGATTAATGTGAGATAGCCAATGATGTATTTGGATTTAATTTTATATCACATGATATTAACTCTACAAATACACTTATTCATGAAGTTAAAACCATACAAAGTTGTTCTATTGTAGCAAAACCACATGATGAGAAACAAGTTAGATTCACTAAAATCACTATAGAGATGGAGAATGTGAAAAACAATCTCCAAAACTAGTATGGAAAGTACAATATACTTCCTCCATTCTTTTTTGCATGTCTTTTAATTATTATATTTTATTCATTTTTGTTTGATTTCGTTTATCATTATTTTTTCTCTAACTTACCATCGTATTAAATATGAGAGAAATTATGAATTGATTAAATTATAAGTTGAAATAGAATTGTTAGTTGTGTAATAAATGATAGTAGTGTAATAAATGTTTAATTGATTTTGATAAAAATATTAGAAAGACATACAAAAATGAATGGAGAGAGTTTGAAGTATGATACATATAGACAATTGTTTTAAAACGAGTTTCACTTATAGGATAAGTCAGTGACTCAAGTTAAATGTTATTGAGTATAAATATGACTATGAACGATGCAAACTAAGTGTTCACATAAACTCAATAATTTTGTATTACATAAATTTCATCTCTACATTTACGTGTATTCATGCATTTTAAACCAAACAAAGCGGTCACCAAAATAAAGGTGAATTATGGTATATATTGAAAGGTATACATAGAGACAAGTGCATGTGGGAGGTTTTAGGGACCCAAATGTAAATATAGAGTATAGTTGAAAGTGTTTTGAGTTTGGTCATAGTCATTGAGCCCAAGCTTGTATGGTAGATGACCAACAACACTAGTGGCCACAATGCTAGCTCTTACCTACTTATCATTGTCTTGTTTGCCCTGAAAAACATCCTATTTTTCAACTATTTATGCCTTTCTCTCTAGTTACACTTACACTGAATTTGATTTCCTATTTGAATCGTGGTTCTTCATTTTTTTGGTAATGGAAAAATCTTCAATTTTTTTCTCTTCAAAACAAGATACTCAATTGTTCAACATATTTTTCTTGGTAAACAATTAATCAATATATTATAAAAAATATTAGACTTCTACATTTGACTTTGTTCTTCGGTGAATCATTTTATATATTTTGAGCTTCTAATCACTTGATTATTATACATGCTCATAATGTTTACAGAGCAAAATATCCATTATAAAGTTTGTGATTTTTTACTACTTAAAGCTAGACATCTCTTTGAGCTTAGATTATATGTTTCTCATTGCTTATAAGCTGGTCAAGTTATCTTGTAAGTACTTTTCAAAATGTTTTTGTAAAATCTTATATTTGACTTATAAACAACTTATAAAATAAAAGGGCACATGTTAATTTGTAGCTTTTTTTGCAGTTTATATGCACTTTAAAAGTTTGACAAAGTAAAAATATTCTATGCATAAATTTTTTTGGACTTTCACAATTTATAAGTTGCTTATAAGCTAGTTTTACGGTTTGTTTTTTAAATTCCTTGTAAGTATAAGCTATAACAATATAGATGCATACGGATAAATTGATTATGGATGGGAAAAGGCAAGAACAAGTTATTATATGGAATTGGCTTGAGCTTGAATTAATTATTCTTGTTCTCATATACATATAATGATTCCAAAATGGGATTTTTTGGAATTTATATGTATATATATGAAGTGTTGTGAGGAGTCAAATGATTCATCACATGGGATAATGTATGGTTGCAACATTATCATATGGAAGGTTATGTCAAAAAAAAAAAAAAAAAAATTAAAGTGGGGAGGTTGGAGTTTGTTATAAATATTTAATGTCCTTCACATGCTATCCTCACATGCCTTTCTTTTAGCACTTATTATTAGTCTCTTTTGTTTTATCACACAACTCCCTTTCCCACGCAACCCATTTTTGCCCACTTCCTATCCTACCAATTACTTAGCATTTGCATGACATTAAGAGTCCGTTTGGTTGGCGGAATAGCTATTCCGTGGAATAGGAGAAAAATAAATGGAAAAATTTGAAGTTTTTACCTAGAATCCGTCGTCGGGATAGGATAGCTATTCCTATCTATCATACAACTCATAGAATAGCTATTCCTTCTCGAGAGGAAGGAATGGCTATTTCATGAATTGTATGATAGCTAGGAATAACTATTCCATCCCGACGACGGATGCAAAAGCTTCACATTTTTTCAATCGTTTTTCTCCTATTTCACCAACAAACGAGCCCTAAGGGTTGGTTTTTTTTTTTAGTCCAAAAGTTGTTATCTCGTGCAAAATTTATGAGATGAAACTTCCTAGTATAATGACAATTTAAAAATGGTCCTAAGTGATTATTTGGAAACTTCTCCAACAATTGTATTTTGTCTTTTTCACATCAACAATAATTCTATGTTTCATTACGACTAATAAAAATTGATTTTAGGAAAAAAAAATTGTAACAAAAAAACTATCAATAATGAACAACAACAATAAACATCAATAATTAGACTAAACAAGTCAAGTTAAGATGAATTCATACTATGTGACATATATGTAAAAAAATAGATAATATAAGTGGTTAGTTCTAGAGTATAAAATTCTGTTTTAATTAAGACTAGATCATCCAATTATTGAGAATGTGGGCTAACTAATTAAACCAAAATAAAATATATAAAAAATTATTAAACAAAATATAAATGAACACAAATCACTACGTCCTTTGGTTTCAAAAGTGGAAAACACACAATCTGTTGGCTATTGCCTTCTCTTTACATATAATAACAAAAAATATAATTGTCCTAATCCAATGAACTGAACAAAAACTAATATATGCAATTAAAAATTACTATCCATTTATTGGAATCAAAATCCTGCATTATAAAATTTGTCACAGATCTTAAGAAATTACTACCTCCCTTTTTTAATAATTATCTTTCTGGAGTTTTTAAAATTTTTTTAAATAAGTGTCGTTTTAGATTTTTAATATATATTTTGTCCATTTTACCCTTATTTAATATATATTGAAAATGATAAAAATGATAAAATATCCAATCAACTTTCAAATTCACAAAAATCATATGAGTAAATAGGTATTTTTATTATCTTAATTAATGTGATATTGGTATTGGAAATCAACCTTAAAATGACAATTATTTAAAGAAGGAGGGAGTAGTATATTAGTGTCAGGGATTAGTAGTTATTGCCTCAATGATTATTTACATAATTCAATGATACATTGATACGGTACACGAGGTTTGATTTATGATATTTTGATGAAAGCTTGACCTTGTTTTTTGTTAAATTCAGTGCAATCACTTGGCTCTAAAAACTATACACTATATCTTAAATTGACCCATTCAAGTTTACTATTGCACAATTTTACCTCAGACCGTCAAAACAAGCATGTTTAAAAATAAATTTTGTACGAAAATGAAAAAAATTCAATTCATTTAAAAAGTTCGAATTGAATGGATTTCTCAAATAAATTTCTTTGTTTGGAAACTTCATCTATATTAAAAGTTCAATTGATTGTTAACTAACATATATAACATTTTTTTCAAAATAATTTATACAAGTATTTTGACTCTTTCAACTAAAAGCATATGTAAAATTGTGAAAATAATATTGAAAAGCAAATCCTTTGAAATCTTGTAAGATTTTCAATGCTTGCATTCATAAAAATTTGAATGATATCAATATTTGTTTGGTTCCAAACAATGAAATTTGACAAAATGATTTTAATTAAATTGATTTTTTTCAAAATAAACCTTTTCAAACATACGATCGGACGATATTTTGTGATATTTTGTTAGTAATATTTCACATTTTTTTTGTAACTAAAATAATGAAATAACTGAAAGAGTAGTTCAAAAGGATTGAACAAGGGTATCCAAACACCCAATGAGGATACACCAAAAGAAAAGTGGGGTAGAGTTGCAAATTCCACGTGGGCTACTTGTGTGTTTTCAATGTTGAATAATAGGAAAGACAAGAGAGAGGAGGAAGAGACATAAGTTGGTTAGAGTTGAGAGACCCCACCATGTGGGGAGCATTATCGGCTCAATGTGGGAATGAGGTCTCCCCACTTGTCTCTTTCTCATGTGCCCGGCTAGCCTTTGCTACTTTTTACTTTTGCATCTGGTTGCATATAATATACTACCTTCGAACCTCAATCAATATAATTTGCTTGGATCATGATTAGGCCGCCAACCAGTTTGGCGCTTGGAGCTTAATACTAATGATACTCTTCCTTGAGTTATGCGGGGCTAGGCTCTACCCCTTTGTCTAGTTGAATTCAATTTCAGGTTCATGGAGGGAGCCATAAAATCTCCTCAACGGTCAAAGCAAGCATCCGGCCACTTCCAAGGTGGAAGGTGAGACATTCCTCCCCGACAGAAATTAACGCAAGTTCAACAACCCGCAGAGTCAGATCCATAGTGATCCCCTCGATGCTCTTATGTTCGCAGGGTCGGATCCCCAGTGATCCCCTCGACGCCTCCTTGTAGAAAACCCTTTTCTTTATTTATATACACCAATGGATGATGTGCAATGCATATATCACATAACGTGAAGATATAAATAACGTGAAAATATGTCACATGTATAACTAACGTGAAGATATGCTCGATTATATTAGAAACAGGTGTTAGCAACTTAAATAATTGTAATTATCTAAAGAAATAAAGAGTACCAATATGGGCTGTCAATATAATCATACCGGGCGATTATTAACATCCAGCATTCTGAGATTTAATGCCTGATACCTCTCTTCAGTGTTTGCAAGTAATGGTGGGGGTTTATTGCTACACCAAGAAGGTAATGCTGACCGATGGGGAAGGCAAAAGCCATATCTGGGGGTCCATCCAGGTTGGAGGCCTAAAAGCAAGAGCAATGGAGGTTTCGCCAAGGCCGTGCTTGCATAAGTGTCGGAGATGGTTGAAGGACTAGTTCGGTCACCACGCCAAAGCCTCCTCAATCAAGAATTGGAAGGGCTGTTTCAGTCAAAGCTCTGCCGAAGCTATCTCGGATTGGTCACTGCTGAAGTTGCCTCGGTTGAATTTTGGAGGCTCCGAAGCTTGATGGCGCCCAGGTCATGTCTAAGCTACTGTCGCGCCGGAGCTGTCCCTGCAGAATCATAAAGGCGCTGAAGCTAAAATGGAATTGCCGAACGCGTATATAAGCCGAGGCTTTAATGGATTCGCCGAATGCGCGGAATGCCGAAGCTTGGATAGGTTCC
>CATIWQ010190108.1:0-15082 GCA_949673415.1 Euphorbia schlechtendalii | reverse complement strand
TAACAAACCGATAAGCTGCTGTCCTATTGTGAAAGTCCAAAGATTAGGCTACCTTCCAATGCCAAATGAAAGTTCAGAAGTAACGAAGTCGATCAAACAAACATGGTTGAAAGAGAGTTGTTGTCACTCCGGCAAGCCCATAGACTTGTCAAATATTGAAATGATCGGAGAAGAATTAAGAGATCTTCTCACTGAATTCAATTAATTGCAAAACTGGTCGGAGCTCCCAGATGGTCTGGTTCTCTGCTCTATCAGCCAACTGCTGGGAAGATCGACGGCATCCCCTTTGAAGTAGGTCGATTCCGGATCTGGACCTTTTTCCGGCAGATCTTCTCTCGGAATGCGAAACTGGACCACCAGAAGATCCTTCAAGGTGGGTTTGCGTTTTTCCTCAATTGCCACCGGAAACTGCGGCGGCGGCGGAGTAGCTACTAAAAGAAGTCTGAGTAGTGGAGCACATAATAATAATAATGTTTCTTAGTACTGGAGAAAACTTCGTAAGCTTTGGAATTGGTTTGAGGATGGAATATAGAGTGGGTAAGGCTTACGATATGCAATTAGCAAGTGGTGTCAAGCTTGAGTGCTATGCTGCCATTTGGTGTAATTTTACCACACCTCGACATCGTTTTATTTTGTGGCAGGTTGCTAGAGAGTCTCTGGTAACAAGAACGAACATTTTTAGAAGATTTGCTGTTAATGGTGTGATGTGTGTGCACTGTGCCTGGTCTTCACGAGGAGACATTACAGAATTTGCTTATTGAGTGTGAGAGAGTGGCTTGCGTTTGCTCACGGGTCCTTTTAGCGTTGAGGAAGTATGGGCGGCCGTCAGTGATTGAAGCGAGGGAAAAGCCTCGGATCGGAGGGTTACAATTTCTTTTTCAATAAGCGATTCTAGAATGAATTGAAGCCATGTGTTATGGAGATATTTGATAACCTCTTTGCTACAGGGAAGTTACCTGATTCAATCAAGAAATCGTTCACCGTTCTTATTCCGAAGACTCCGGGATCCTCCTCCTTGGCTAATTTTCATCTTATTTCCCTCATTCACGGCATCTACAAGATGGTTTCTAAAGTTTTTGCAGCTCATTTGAAGCCTTGTTTACCTAATTTAATTTTAGAGAACCAGTTTGCTTTTGTGAAAGGAAGAAGCATCCATGAGTGCTCCTTTATTGCGTCTGAGGCAATTCACTCTATTCGAACAAGTAGACGTTCTTGCTTCGCTCTCAAACTTGACTTTCGAAAAGCTTTTGATAGTATTTCATGGAATTTTATTGATGCGGTGTTGCAAAGGATGGGTTTTTCTAAAAATTGGATTAGATGGCTCTCTAGCTGTCGAGTGAATTTGACTTCTTCCATTTTGATCAATGGTTCTTCGAGTAGCCCGATTCGGCTCCATCATGGGGTAAAGCAAGGTGATCCCATGTCGCCTTTCATTTTTGTTCTTGCGGTTGAGGGGCTAAAACAATTATTTGAAGTCAGCATTCAGACTGGTTTATTACCAGGCTTCCGAGTTGAGGATTCATCTAGCGATATTTCCTTACTCCAGTTCGCTGATGATACATTATGTTTTATATCGGCAAACGAATCTCTGATGCCGGTGGTTGTGAGAATCTTGCGGTGTTTCGAGGTTATTTCGGGGTTGAGCATCAACTTTAGCAAGAGCTCATTATTGGGAGTCAATGTCCCCGACCAGCGGGTTGAGGCATGTGCGAACATGCTTGGCTGTAAGGTTGAGAAGTTTCCAATTTCTTACTTAGGTGCCCCGTTGAGTCATAAGCGATTCCAGGTATCTCTTTGGAACCCACTTATTGCTAAATTCCTTAATAGACTTCAAGGATAGAGAGGTCAATGTTTATCGTATAGTGGTCGGGTTGTGCTTATTAAATCGGTTCTTGCTTCGCTACCCATTTATTTGTTATCGATATACGAAATCTCCTCCTCGGTAAATGTTAAGTTGATCCGAATTATGAGGAATTTTTTGTGGAAAGGGGATGCTACGGTTAGGGGAATTAGCAAAGTTAATTAGGAAACGATCTCGTTGCCTAAAAAAGAAAGGGGGCTTTTCATTCGAGATTTTAAAGTGGTGAATTGTAGCCTTCTATTAAAATGGTTGTGGAAGCTTAGATCGGCTGGAAATGATTCGCTCTGGTTTGTCATTTGTGCTAGGAAGTATAATTTTTGGTCATGGGCAGCGGTAGAAGAGATTGACTCGAGTCGCATCTCACACGTATGGAAGGGGATTTTGGCCTGTTGTGTTTCTAATGGAGAATGGTGGAGTGTGTTTAAAACTAACGTTAAGGTGGTGATTGGGTATGGACTGGGCAGCTCTTTCTAGTTCGACAACTGGACCTCGGAAATTCCTTTGGTCGAATTATTTTCGGATGTGTTCGGACTATGTAATCGAAAACGATGCTCGGTATTCGAGGGATGCTGCGCTTTGTTTAGTTCAGCCCCATTTTCACGACCTTTTAGGAAACGAAATCTGAGATTGTCGAGCCGTGAAAGATGTTTGCAACTTCGGGAATGGATATGGCACTCTAATCCTAACATTTTTCTAAGTGTTGCAGGCGGTTTTGGCGAGCAGCAGAGGGCGGAATTGCAGTTCATCGGCGCTGCTATTTCGAACTATTTTCAGTGGGCTAGTGGCGCGTTGCGGTCGTTCTCGCCGGGTAGCTTCGTGGAGTGTTTTTACAAGGCACGGACTAGCGCTTTGGCTATTGATTTAGACATAATTTGAAGGTTTTGTCTTACGTCGAAGGTCAAGTTCTTTGCTTGGCTAGTCTTCCATAAAAGACTACCTACAAAGGCATTTTAATCCGAGAGGGGCTGCATTGATGACCAAACTTACGTCCTTTGTGGTGATGTTGAATCCATGAAGCATGTCGTATTTCATTGTTTGAAGGCGCGAGGTATTTGATGCGATCTTTTCTGATTGTTTGGTGTTGTGGTGACTATCCCGAACTTGGGACGTAGTTTCTTGGAGTCGTGGCAGAACCTCTTCCGTGTGGGGATTGGACGAGATTTTGCAACAGCTCTTTGGTTCTTCATCGCGTGGAATTCATGGAGAAGATGAAACAAATTTATTTTTGACGAAACTTACCGGGAGGAAGATTTACTTTTAGCAAGTTTTTACTACTATCGTTTCTTTTTCTCATGTAATGGGAGAGTAGTGCCTTTTGACGTGAGTGATTTAGTCACTCAACAAAACCTCTTGCTTGATGTACATGAATGATTGTTCTACCCTGGAGAACATTTTATTTCTTTAATGAAAAGAGGGGTGGGTGTTTTGTAGGTAAGCGAACGCATCAACCTACTTGGGACGTTTGCCCCGAAATTTTCACCCGCTCCAACCTTTATCTAATGGAGGGACATAATGTTCCTTCGGCGGTTTTTTAAAAAAAAACTTAGGCCCGATTCTTTTCAGCAATGACATCACTGGATGAATCAATTTAATTTGGAGATTGATTATTGTGTTTTTTTCTCCTTTTTAGTTTTCTTTGTTCTTTGACGTCTTTGGTAGTAACACTTTTTGCTGGTGAGTGGTCAGTAAATAGATGATGTTTACAGGAATAATAATAATAATTAATAATTTTCATCCAACCCATTTTTTTTATTTGGAGGGATACATCGGTTTTTTAGGGTTTTTTTTTTAAAATTGATTTGTTTGTAGGAAAACATAATTTTTGTTCATTTTCATTCCAAAATGATAACCTTTTTATTTGTATTTTGGTTTTAAATGCTTACATTACATGTCTCTTGTACAACAAACTTTCCACGATTTTGCTTATACAAACACGTGGACTTTGGGAATATTGTAATTTTATGAGATTATTTAAAGTGGCCAATGTTTTTTCCCTTTTCAAATGTCAGTTTGGAACTTCTCATGATTTGCTAATGTATTGTTTTCAGTTCAGTTTATTTTTGACAAAATTTTACAGATACTCAATTAGGATCAAAATTTATTTCAAAGCATTATGATATTTTTTTAAAAAAATTTACGCAATTTTATTTACATTAAAATAAAAAAACTTCACCATGCTCTGAATGTTACTTGTACTTGTGACCTTTAGAGATCGCAAATTCAATTTGAACTACTAGGTTGATACATTGATCACAAATGAACTATGATACTTTCATTGTAGTTTTGAAGCAAAGTTTATCAAGGATTGCAAAAATCTTCTTCGTTTGTAAATTCAAATTTATAAATCTTTGCATTATTACGCCATATGTATAGCTCACTTTAAAAATTCGAAATTATATGAAGTACGAATTAATTCATTATACCAATTAATTTACAAGTGTTCAATAAAAATATATATATATGTTTATGGTTTAGTTTCATTTTTTATGCGACTGACAATCGATAAATCATTATCCACTTTAGAAACTTTTCCTTGAGCTAGACTTGAGCAATTGTATTCAATGTCACTAAGATAAGAAACTCGTCATTAATTTTTTCAAGCTGAGATTAGTTAAATTAACACTTTATTTAAAACCCATCCTTTAAATCTTAATTTTTCATACAAAAATACTGCATTTAATTTTTAGTGTAACGTTTGAAAAATAAATTTGTTATTTGAGAGAAAAATTCGTATAAAGACAATCTAACTGAAGAATATTGTAAAATGATGAAATGGAAAAAAAATGGACGAAAAAAAGGAAAAAAAGGCAAAGAAAACAGCCGCCTGAGTGTCTACGTGTAGGTTTGCATGAAAATGTCAACAACAGTGTTTTCAAGATGTAATTCACCAAGGGCATTTCCGTCATTACAAGGTTGTAAAGCTTTGACACCATATCCATAAGCGGTTTTCACAGACGTAACAAAGCGGTTTTTGTTAGGGTCTTCCTTCTTTCCGGTATATTTTTTTCAATTGATTTTTTTATTTTAATTAAAAAATTTGATTATTATACTCATTTCATTGATCTACACCATTAGTTCCAACGTATATATGTAAAAAAATTCATACTTTAGATTTTATACGGACTGCATATTTTAATTTCAAAGTATATTGAGCTTAAAAATTTATTAGTTGCTAATATTTTATTCAGACCGTTCCTGAACATGGATGAGATGCCTATACAAGGACCCTGCGAATTTAAATTATTTTAAATCCCTTATATTTAATATGTTAATAAATAATAAAGAATTGTTATTATAAAATTCATGCACAACTTTTATGTTTCAAAACAAAACTTAGTCTTTCATTCATTCAATTATTTTCTCTAAATTAATTTAAAACTTCAATCACAATTCATTTCTTCAACAGTCAAATAACGCAATTACTTTAAAAGAACTCAGTTCGAACTTTGATATACATCGCTAACATATAAATAATGTATTCATATAATCTTTACATTTCATTACCGTGCTTAGTTTATAGATTCTAATGTTATCTAAATTGTTTTAATATTGTATTTGGAATTCAATATTTTTTTTTATCTCATATCAAGTGTAATAAAAAAACATGTATTCGTTTTTTTATCTCGCCCATGGACCTCTAAAAAACTAGGAACGGCCTGAGTTTATTATTGATGGTCACTTTTTTTTACCCAGGTCAGATATAGCAAAAAAACATGCGTAGGTGTTTGGTTACGTTTACTATTTAATGCTGAAGAAAATTAAAATGTTTTGTAAAATTTCCAAGCGGGATGTAACAGAAACTGGGTAAAATATATTTTAATCCAAATAAAGACCGCTTTATGTTGATAAAAAAATGGATTATTTAAAAAGTATATGGATGCATACAAAAAGTCAGTATGTATTAGAGATTAGAAAGAGGAGGAGAGGGAGAGAGATAAAAAGAAGTTTGTCTTTATATTTGAATTGCATTGAATTTATTTTCCTCTTTTCCTCTCTTGATTCAACCCAAAGCGGTTACGCCATTAATGGATTTCTCAAGCTCACTTTAACAACACACACAACTTGAACAAGATCAAGAAAAAGAAGAAGAACCCATATCTCCATGGCAACTAATAAAACCATGAATCACTCAACTCAATCACAACAAAACCAGCAACCACAACAACAGCATCATCAATTACAAGATCATCAAAATCAACAACATCAGCATAATATTCCATATGGAATGATGCAATCATCATCATCATCCTCAATCCCTGGGAGCTTCATGTACTCTATTATTTATTTTATTTTAATTTAATCCCACTTCTTCTTCTTTCTCCTCTATATATAAACAGCTAAACCAGTCTTTCTTTAGTTATTTTTTAGTAAAAAAACTTAATTAATTTGCTGTTAATTAGCAGAAGCAAAGATGGAGGAGCATATGATTTGGGAGAATTGGATCAAGCCCTTTTTCTCTATCTTGATGGCCATGGACAAGACCCTTCTTCTTTTCCTGACCAAAGGCGTTAGTTCTTTAACTTTTTCTCCTTTTTCTAATTCTTGATTTTTTTTAAAAAAAAAATGAATAGAAAAAGAAATTTGGATTCTGTTGAAGATTCATAGGAAAAGCATGGTCTGAGAAAATCTCATCTCTGCAAGTACTTTCTTTGACCAAATCCTTCACCTGAAACAAACCAGTTAAAGGACAGATTTTTCATTTACTTTTACCATTAAAAACAAAAATAATCACAGAAGAAGAAGATGAAGAAGAAGAAGAAGAATCATGGTGTCTTTTGGAATTAAATAAAAAAAGACCATCACATGTAACAAACACAAAAAATTCATAAATTTCTTCTGTACTGTACCAATAGGGTATGGGTTTTCTTCACTTTTTTACTATTTTTCCTTCTGTTTTAATGGCGTTTTCTTCTTAAAATTACAAGTAATCAATTGATATGCAATTGCAAGGAATCTCTTGTGCAGATAATTCTGGAATGAAACCCGCAACTCTGAATATTTTCCCTTCTCAGCCTATGCACGCTGTTGACCCATCATCTTCAGCTAAGGTACTTAATTAACTTACATAAACCGTTAATTAGTACTGATCATCTCATCTGTTATTATTCAATATTCTAAACTTTTTTGACCTAATTTTCTAATTTAATAACTAATCTGTAATGGGTTTGTTTGGATTTGGTAGAATAATACAACTCCAACTCCAAATCAAAACCAAGCCCCAGCTGCTACAAGTGGTTCAAAGAGACCATCAGAACCGTCCATGGAGTTCTTAGCTAATTCAAGAAATGATGCTTCTGCTGCTGCTAATGATCCCCCCAAATCTATCAAGGTATCTAATTTTTATCAACGTTTGTTCAATCATTGCATAAACTTAATAATTAGAAATTAATTAGCCACCAAACTCTTTGTATTTATATATTAAGGCTTGACTGAGATTCTGTTAATTTAATGTTGACAATTTGTAATATAAAAATGTGGTAGCGTGAAGGAAACCGTAAAGGTCCAACAACTTCAAGTTCAGAGCATGAAGGGCCTAAAACACCTGATCCTAAGGTAATTATTTATCTGTTCTTTTATTTCTACTAATTTTGATTTTGAAATGAATTTTAGTTAATTTTTTTGTTGGCATTTTTTATCATTTTTTGCAGACATTAAGGAGACTTGCTCAGAATAGAGAAGCAGCCAGGAAAAGCAGGCTAAGAAAAAAGGTCGGTTTGTACACAATTATTGTTGTTTCTAAAGTGATGTGTACGAAAATATAGATAAAAAATAATGAGTTTTGGTGGTTTTTGTGTGGTTTTGTAATTACAGGCTTATGTTCAACAACTAGAATCAAGTAGGATTAGGCTTACTCAACTGGAACAAGAGCTTCAAAGAGCTAGATCTCAAGTAAGTTCATTTCTTTTAATTAGACTAGTGTTGGACCTATTTTTAAACACAACAAACAATTTTTTACAATAACTATTTGCCGTTTTGATTTTGGGTAATATGCTGATAAAAATTAATATTACCATATATCTAAAATTTAAATTCAATGTGAATTTATATAAAATTTTGATCGCAATATTATATACAACAATAATTTGATGTTCAAATTTATATCAAATATGTATATTAGTGACAAGCATTTGGAACAAGTTTATATCAAATTTTATTACGGTAATTGTTTTTATAACAAGCATTTGTAAGAATTTTATTTATATCAGCAAGCAATATTTTTTTTATGTCAAATCAAGAATATTATGTTGTAAATTTTTTTTAAAAAACCCTTTTAAATTGGATAAAAATTCTTAGAAAGAAAATAAATTCCAGAGGAAAATAAATCAAATGCCCCCAATGTCTCTAACAGTGTCTTTAATTTAGTTTTCGACATATGACAATTTAAATGAAATCAAGTAAAAAGAAAGAAAAAATCCATAAAATAATTAAAATTGAAAATGTTAACCCATGTTAAAAATTGAATGAGACATATTTTCTATTAAGAAATGACCGAGTTAGAAGCAAATGAGAGCAAAATACCCCAACTACGTTGACGTTTTGAGAAAATCGAAGACACTAACCCAGGAAAGAGAGACACGTTAGAGGCACAACAAGAAATGATTTTTCCATTTTGTAGAACGGATTGGGATTCTTTAATGTTCAAAATTGAACATTACTCTAATGTATTAGTTATCTTTCCCATTTTTTTGTAAAATACAAGAAAGCATACTTTTCAATTAACACCAATCATTTTTTAATGAATGGATGGGATTGTCTCAAAATCATTCTAATGTTCAAAATGGAATATTAGAGAATCTCAATCCTTGTAGAACATATTAACAAATATTATCCTCTCATTCCATATCAAGAGCAATATTCAGTGCACGATCTCTCAAGCAAATGTAAAAAATATAGGTGGACATGACTTAATAGTGACACCTGCAATTGAGACCCATCCAAGACATTTCGTGGTGAAAACAAAAAAATAAATTGTAATTGAATTCACCATCTATCTAACCTAGCTAAAAATGTAATTAGGGCCTTTTCTTAGGCGGCAGCGGAGGTGTAATGGGTGGAGATCAAGGCCTTCCAGTTGGTATAGCAAACATTACTCCAGGTATATACATGATCAATGCTTTCCTTTATACTTCTTTTTTCATATATATATATATATATATATATATATATATATATATATATACACACATACATACATACATACATACATATAATTATGTTTATTGTTGATTCTGATTATTAATTGGTTTTTATTTGGTTTGGTTTTGGTTTAGATGCTGCGGTGTTTGATATGGAGTATGCGAGATGGGTGGAGGAGCACCACCGCATCACATGTGAGCTCCGGGCTGCTGTGCAAGAGCACTTGCCGGAAAGTGAGCTGAGGCTATTTGTGGAAAATTGCTTAGCTCATTATGATGAGGTAATGAATCTCAAAGGAATGGTTGCCAAAGCCGACGTCTTCCATATTGTTTCTGGCATGTGGAAGACTCCGGCTGAACGTTGCTTCATGTGGATGGGTGGTTTCCGGCCATCTGAGCTCATCAAGGTATACTCCATTTATTTTATCACACCACTAGTTGACATTTTTAATCAAGTAAGAAAAACCATTTTTGTATCCCAATACAAACCGGATTAGGATATATTCTATAGTGGGGTGGTCATTGCGTTCAGAATTAAAACAAAAAGCTTTTAGTCTATAAAAAAATAAAAAAAATTAATAGCTTTAAATCTCTGCCAACAATTTCACCAGTAATTCAACTTTTAAAAAATCAATTAAATTCTAATATCAATTATATTTTGAGAAGTCATAGATCGAGTGTAATAGATACGACCAATAAAATAGATACAGTTATACTAGGGTATATAATCGGTGTTATAGTTATAGGTGAACACATGGAAACTTGTTTGTCGTAGCATTACACAGATTACGTCTTGAGATATATTTGCATATGTGCGGGTACTAAAAAAATATAGATTTATAAACTATTAATGACATTAATGTGTTCAACTCTTGTACACATGTTATTTGTGTGATTTCATGTTAGGTGTAGAGGAAATATCTTTGTTGATATGTTCTTCACACCACATGGTTTACGATAGATTATTAACGTGTAAAATGGTTTGATATTTATATGGATTTGACTAAAGAGTATTGTGTTGTTCAAATACCTCGCACAAATAATAATTTTCCTAATAAAATTGATTCAAGTTTAGCAACAAAAAAATCATTTAAAAGTAACAAAACTTTTGATCATATATATTCAAATAGTTCCATAACACTTGTAGAATAGACTACTCCAAATCAATAGAACTCATCAGATTAAAATTTGATGTTCTCGTTTTTGTATCGAAAATGACACCGACATAGAAATGTCATATTTTAATCCGAGTTTGTTATGTCAATTTGGATATGTACATTTCACATGCAATGCTTTAACTAGAAGATACTACAATATTACTGTAACAATGAAATAGTATACAATAGCATAGGACGTTATTATGATTGCATGGGTGCAAAATTGTCTCTAACTTTGGAAATAGAAATAATGAATTACCCACGAAAAATGGAGAGAAAAATAAAAGACCCAACAACAGATAAAAATCATTGAATGACGAGTTATGTACCGTGAAATTTACTACAAAAGGGTAGAGTTAGGTGTCAATCTAATAAAGTTCATGTCCCTAATACTATTCTTATGCCAACATCTATTTTAGATAAGATAGAACTGCACGGTTTGTTTCATACTCATTATTACATTTTTTAATAAAATTTTGGTTTCTAGTGAATTATCATTTTTCGGCATGCGAAAAAATATCGTCCTGTTAATGTTTGCAGATAATACTAAGCCAAATCGAGCCATTAACGGAGCAACAAATACTAGGAATATGTGGATTGCAACAATCAACACAAGAGGGGGAAGAAGCTTTATCACAAGGACTTGAAGCTCTGAATCAATCTTTATCAGATACTATTGCTTCTGATTCATTGAGTTCCCCTCCTAACATGGCTAACTACATGGGTCAGATGGCTGTTGCCATGAACAAGTTATCTACACTCGAGGGCTTCGTTAGACAGGTACTTTCCTTAACCGCTTTAATTTCCCATTTTTAGACTGACGTTGATTATTAAGTTATTAACTATGTTGATATAGACATGTCAATCATCTGAAAATGTTTTATTTGTCATGTTTTGGCTTTGATTTTTTTATTAACATTTATCATGCCAACTTAAATTTGGCATTTATATTAATGAAAAAAATTGCTAAAATGTGGGTCCCAAGAGCAGGAATAAGTTCTTGGTTAGGGTGGGAAACCTACCCCAAAACACATGAACTACTCCATGTGGTGGCTGGATGGTTCATATATAGTATACACAAAATAATACATGTATCTTCTACAATTTACATATATACAATGGAAGAATTTATATCATATGCATATATAATTAATGCACCTTCTTAAGTTTGCATGACTTTATCAAAATGGCACCCTATATTATTTAGTAAATTAGGTTGACTATTAATTTGGTTGTTCAATAAGATTAATTGAAAGTCGATAGTATAAAGTACAAATTGTTGTTTATATGAGTGTCACAATATACACACAGTCCAGGTTTCATCGAGTTTTTTTTATTGAAAATATCAATCCAAATCCAATTTGACATGACTCACACTTTCTAATCGGGTTAGGCTTAGAAAATTACACCCAACCATTACGCATGACCATCAACAATTTTTTTAAAAAAAATATTAATTTGTTATAAATAAAAATGAAATTAGTACAATTTTATTTTTCTAAATGTTGCCTATGAATTACTTTTAGTATACAATATGAATTACTTTTAGTATATAATATGACTTATTGTAATGCAGTTTAAAAGTACATTATACTTTAGAAGTCCAAAACAATTACTTATCATATAAATTTACTATAAAAGAATATTTTTCAATGAACTAGGCTTGAGAGTATTTACAAAAACCAAAGCTGTATCATAAAATTTCGGATTTTAACGAGTTTGGATTAAGCTTAATTAGAATATAATTGTTTGAGCTCGGCCTATGGATGCGAGCCCAAGCCGAACCCATCGAGTCGCCCAAACAGTGAACAGATCTATTATAAGGAATTTTGTTAACCTACCAAAAGTAGGATTGCAAAATTTGAAAATACTATGATCCTTAGGCGTGACATGTGTGATGTTAGTGTAGTGAGAAACTGGCAAGGAGAGAATAGCATGCATTATTAGCGATGGAGGAGGATATTAACTTATGCCAAATGTGCAGAGAGTGGTCCCTACAAGTATAAGTTTTAACATCTTAAGAACATTTCATAAAGCCCATGTTCTTATGATGTCAGAGTCGTAACCGTTTGACTTTAGAAGGACAAATGCAATCCATCTCCATAACTTCCTAGCTCTGACTGTTTAAACTTTAACAACGCCACACTCGTAACTTGATATGCCGTATAGATTAAAATAATTAGCTGTCTTCAATTGTGTCCCTTTTATTCTCATATTATTGTGTTAATGTTTTAAAACGTTTCATATGAATCTTATTAGTTCAATACTTTTGTAGAAGTTAACCTTAATGTCAATGGCTAGTTTTCTAATCTTTGACAATTAAAATCTTAAATGGGGAATATTTAAAAAGGAATAAGGACTAATATCATTTTTAATGGGAATTATAATTAAGGAAGTTTCTATGTAGTGAAAAGTCTTAGTAATAATCATAGAAATGTATGACCACTCGTGTGGACGCCAGAAACTAATATATGCCCATGTGTGTTTTTGTCAAGATTAATGCACATGCTAGCTATAGAGTATATTAACAAATCATTAACTGAAACTTTAGAAGTTTCAAGTTGATGCATACGATACGATAGTAGGGTTGAATGTCCAAGGAGTTGGTCTTGTAATGTCTTATTTATTTTTATATGTAATTACTAATTAGAAGAAAACAAATTAATCACACGTTTCCTTTTCAATATGATTTCTATGTTTAACTAGTTTGACTAAAAATACCCTGTAGGTATATTAAAAGTCATGACAGATAAATTCATTGAAAACCCTTTACTAGATTGTTTAATTAATGTTGCTAATAATGTCAATCAAGCATGTTTTATATATGTATTTTCTACCGTTACTTTATTCCTTCCATGAAGAAGTGAGAATTATTTTAATATCATTTATAATTCTATTGAATCAACATTTATACCACTTACCGGTGATATTAATTAAATAATGAAATAATAGTTACAATGCTTCATGTATAAAATAATCATATAAAAAACCGTTTAAACATTGTATCATGTCTAAAACGTAATAACTTTTAAATTTTATTTTTCATAGTTCTAGTTGTGCTGCTGCTTATTGAAATATAAAATAATTACAAATTTTGCAGGCAGATAATCTGAGGCACCAAACACTCCATCGACTTCATCAATTATTGACGACACGACAAGCAGCAAGGTGTTTTCTAGCGATTGCCGAGTACTTCCATCGTCTCCGAGCACTGAGTTCCTTGTGGTTGGCTCGTCCACGCCAGGATTAGTTAATATATAATTTTATAAATTATACGCTGTAGTAGTAATAGAAAGGAAAAGAAACCCTAGAGTAGCTACAACTAATATATGAAATGAAATAGCGACTTTTATGATACATTTCTTTTTTAGTTCTTTTAACAGTTATTTAAAAATATAATATGCGTTTCTTTTCATTATGTTCCTTTTGTTTACTTTCATTAATCTACATGGATGATGGAATAGTGTATATAGATAATATGTTGAATTAGATCAAATTTAAAGATGTTTGAGATAACATTTTACGCTATTTCTCTTCGTTCATTTTTCTCAAAGGTTTATTGGGAAAATAAGAAAAACGAAATTGATTTTATTGAAATTGAGAGTGCGTGGGTTTGTTAGAGACAGAGAGAAAGACAAGAGATTGGTTATAGAGAGAGAAATAGAGAGGGACAGGTGTTGAAAGTTTAAACAAAAAAAACACAGTTGGCCTTTTTTTTGGCATAGACTTTGTTATGTAGCACTTCCCTGCATGCGCATTGCTTTCTGTTTCATGAAACTCACGAATGTCGCTTTATTGTATTTCTTTCTTTTTCTTGCATATTTTCATTTTATGATGTTAGGATCCGGAAGTCATTTTGGTCTTAATATTATCTTTGTATACGTGGATTTGTGCCACAGCTACAATATTGGATCATACATATTATTTTAATTTTCTGGGTTAAACAAGTCACGTGACATAAAATTTTTTGGATTTAAAGGTAAAGTTCTAATCCTAACAGTTCTATTTGTAGATTAAAATTCAACACATTGTAGAGTGAGCATTTCACTTATCGGCTTAAACTTTTGGATTAAAAGGTTACATGACAGTTTATTGAAAATGCCGAAAATGAACAAGATTGAAGAGTGGCTTATAAGTGGTGTAGAATGATTATTAGCACATTTGTGTCATATAGGTTGAGCTCTACTTGTGTTCTTCCTCAGTTTTCAAGCTCAACACTCATGTATTTCTACATGGCATAAGATAGGAGTGTTATAACAAGTCCAAAAAAATGATTTGCAAACAGTTCGAAATCGGCTCGGTCAAAGCTCGAGCAGAGTTCGACTCGAGTTCGAGATCGTTTCAAGATATTAACAATCCAAATCAAACTTTCTAAGATTTTGATTGAAAGCTTGCAAACAAGTTATATAATTTTTCTACATTCCTTTTTTTATGTAATTGTATTAGATATATGTAATTTTTGTAAGTATAAAAACATATTTGTTGAATTCATAACATAGTTTAGTTTCTTTGGATAATATCTTTTTGAATTTTATTTTGTCTAAAAAATGTTTTCTTTAAAAAATATAGTCAAGAATTTAAGTCAAATAAAGGAGGTTCGTGTAAACTAGGCCTGTTCGTAGGGCGGGTAGGGCTTGGCGGGCTTTTTAATCAAAATATTAATCCAAGCCCGGCCTAAGCCCATACTTTAGAATTTCGGGCTCGGGCCGGGTTTACAGGGTAATTCCCAAGCTCGGCTGGGGCCCGTGAATATTTTTTGGTTATCAATTTTTTTATTAAATTAAATTGAAAAAATATAAAATAAATCAAAATATATTTAAATTTTAAACATAATTGCATTGTTTACTTAAAATCTTTAATATTTAGTAAAATTTATTACAATCAAGTATATAAATTTAATGTATAAATATATAGTAAAATATATAAAA
>CATIWQ010190097.1:0-25954 GCA_949673415.1 Euphorbia schlechtendalii | reverse complement strand
TGAAACTTACCTCCTTTTGTGGACTCCCTTCAATCAAAAAGTCATCCACTTGCACCCACACATTTTGTCATTTTCTTCATTATTTCTGGGTTGACAACATGTTAACAGAGTATTTGGTGGAAAAAAGTCCGGATTATGGGTGAGAGATGGGTATTTTTTGTTGAATAATGTGAGGCCTACCTTTTCTGACTGTCTTTAAACTCGATATCATTAACGATAATGGGAGATATCATTAACGATATCCATCCATATCGTTAACGATATCGAGTAGCCCAGCGGGCTTTTCTTGGTTTGGGCTTTTAAATAGGGGAGAAAGGCCCAAAGAAACAAGGCAGATGATTTCCGAGCAATTTCAAGACCTTGGAAAATGCAAAACGCTAAAAAGGGAAAATTACAGCTTCATCATCGAACTCGCGAGTCGGGAATAAAAATCCCATGCGAGCACTTGGTTACTATCTCATTGACCTCTCACTGGATGGTGTCCATTTTGCTATGGAGAGAGTCAGGGTTGATGACAGGGGCCTTATCCATCTTAGTTGATATTTCCTTCAGTAGCTTCACCATCTCATCTTGCTTGTTGTCAGGGTGCAGCAAAAATTTGGACTGTACTTCAACCAACTTCGCGATGTTGTGGCCAACATCCTTTATAGATTCCACCTCCTTGAAGACGTTCTCAATGTTATGATCAGTAAGTCTTTTTATTTTGATATGCTCCTCACCCAGTGTATGAATATGTGTCACTTGAGTTACCATGTTGGTACTCAAGAGACTCAGCTCCTCATTAGCAGCATCCACACTACCCTTTATCTTTCCTACAACAGCATTAGCCATTGTAGTAGACGTGGGGATAGATGTCATTACTGCCCCAAGCTGGGCTGCAAAATCAGTCAACCAGGTGAGAATTAGAGCCATCTTATCCAACAAACTTTTGGCACTCTCTTTTGCCAAATGAGTTCGAATAGCCAACAAGCTAACCTGGATCCTCTCAAACTCCTCAAAGTATAGAGATTCACTGGGCACACTTGTGTGTTGTTCGAACTCAGGATAAGTTCGTCAATTCATGAGCGAGTAGCACTTTACTTACTACTCCATCCAACTCAACATTCGTCTTGAGCTCAGGGAATTTCTTCCTAGCTAACTCTCTGATTTTTTCCAAGAAAGATGCATCAACCAAATCCTCACGGATTGGCCCTCTGCTAATTTTAGTTTCTTCATAGGCTGTAAAATTTGCCTCATCAGTCTAACCACTTACTTTTCCCTACTAAGCATAGTTCTCAGCATTGGGAACTTCCCTAACTAGAGGGGTTAAGGGAGTAGACAATGGGTTTGAAGAAGAGGGTGGTTTAGAAGTTTTTATAGTTGAAGAAGTTTGGGGGATGTTTTGGTTGAGTGGAATAGAAGGTACAAGGGATGTACAATGAATGGTTTGAGGTTGGGAATTTACAGGAGAAGAATGGGTAAAAGGGTTATTTACTGGTGAATGACTCGAAGAAAAAGAGTCATGGCTTTTCGTGGGTGAAGAATATGAATGGGTGAGTTTTGGGTATTAACAGGTGAAGAAGGAATTTGGATAGGAGAATTTGAAGGATGAGGAGAATTTACAGTTGGTTTTTAGAATCTACAAGAGTAGAAACTGAGGGATTTGAAGGATTTGCAGGAGAAGGTGGGATTTTAGGATTTACAGGAGAAGAGGGGGTAGGAATTTTAGGAACCTCTAGGTTAGCTGTTTGACCTAAGGATGGGTCAGCTTGAGTTTGCTCATGCTAAGTTGAGGATTCCTCAGTATGAGTGAAAGAGGGTGTGGGGATGTTGGGTTGTTGGGGATTAGACTTGTCAGGAATTAGGGAGAGGGTGTCTTCAACATCCTCCTCATTGCTCACCACCTCCGCATTGCATTGCAAGGGCCTATTGGTGGTAGAACGCTTGTGGTGAGTGCCCTTGACTTTGGAAAATGCTTCTTGTACCTTAATAGCAATGTTAGGACTCAGAGTGTCCTCTTCTCGTGACTTTTTAGCCTCGCCCTACTCCTCTAAATCCTCAGAAAATAACATTTTGCGCTAACTTTAGCGCAGAGACTCATCAACTGCAGCCACATCTTCTTATTCCTTCACCTGCTGCTCGGCTAGAACTTTGGCCTAAACTTCTCTTTAGGTGCGGGATTTGGTCTTCATCTACCTTCTTTATAGCTAAGGATAAGCAGCAGCCTCATGCTTTGGATTTTGCAAGGCTTTTCTCCCTATCCTTAGAGGAAGTAGCCTTCTGCTTGAAAGAGGAGGTGGTGATGACTTTCTCATGGATGCTGGATATGGGAGCCTTGTCAGAATCATCGCTATCAATGATATCCACCATAAATCCATCTTCATCCTCCTTTAGGATGTCCACAGGCACTACTATTGGTACACACTTAAGCTTGCGCTTTTGTTGTTCTTTATTGTACCTAGTATTCACCTAATTGTGAACCAGTTTGCTGAAGTGGCCATCTCAAATCGCTTCTTCACTGGCAAAATTGTATCACCAGACTCCCAAAAAAACTGAGCCATGTCCACTTTCACTGCCCTCATAAGTTTTGTTATAAAGTAACCCTTGTGATATATGAGTCATTGATCGCAAGATTTTGATGATACTCGTTCCGATAAGCTTATATTCGGTAACGGTGCCAAAAACCGTGTTCCCCACCTTTCTACCGATAAGATAAAAATTCAAAATATGAACAGGTGTTGTCAATACCACTTATAAAATAGAAAAATGGTGACCACTACAAGTATAAAGTTTCGATTTAGTTTTAAAAGATATCGATCCCACAAGGAAGGGATTCGGTTCTAAAGACCAACTAGAGTTATGAAACAAATGACATAAGATAATTTGTACTAGAGGGTTTGGATGATAGACGGATGATTACATAGATGAATGAATAGATTAGAGAAAATGTAAAATATAGATGTTTTCTAAGAATAAGTTTAGCAGAGAAAAACATGCAAATCATCAAGAATATTTTGTACACTAGATAACTTTAACAAATACGGTTCTAGACGCCTTAATATTCAATAATTCACCGCAGAGCAACACATGAGATGACTTTTCTAAATCTAGGGTAAACGAATTATGACAGTTATAAGAACCTAAATAACTATAATACTATGCTTAGTACGGGTCACTCTCACATAGCCATATTTAGCAAGTTACCATAGCAAAAATGTTGTCTCACTAAACAGCGTTATAATCATAGATCCAGTGATTATACACAATCTTATTAACCCTAAAATCACTCTTAAAGTTAACTTGAAAGCATATAACTTGATTAATATAAATGACGCAACACGAAATACTCGTTATGACACATAGACATAGCATAAATTTTGAAATAGAAAGTATAAGCAGAAAACAAAGTAAAGTTGTAAGGTATGAAAGTGAAAGCTAAAGTTGATCAAACCTTATCCACTCTTTAATGGGAGTCGTCAATTCTCGCAATTCCTACGTCTACTTTGAATTTGGTCTCGACTCGTACAGAACCTCAGCTAGGATGCTATTCTTTGTGAATTTTGAATAAATGAATGTTGAAGAACAAAATCTTTTGTTGATAAGTGCTTTGCAATTACACTCATACAACAAACGCTAGATTTTTGTGTAGAAATATAGTGATCGAAATAAGAATTGAATCACTTATACATTTTTCTCACTAAGACTTTGAACATAGCGAAATCTAGATATTTTCACTCTCTTCTATGATTCAATGCCTACTATTCACGCCGCACACCATACACACTACAATGCACCATGAAATTGACTGGTTTTGAACCCTATTTATAGAGTGTGAAGGATTGGGTCTATCCAAATGAAGAGTCGTGTCCATTAGCGAAGGGTTGCATCACTTAAATATGATGGGATGCAAAGATTCATCCTAATCCACAATGGAAAGGAACCTTTTTTATGATTGGTTGACTTCCAAAAGGTGTCTTTTCGATTGGTAGTTGATGGCGGTTGATCTTTATTATCTGGCGGTGGGTAGTTGAAAAGAGATAACCAATAACCGTCACAAATCATGACCGCGAATCACATGTCAAGATCGTGAATAATGATTTGTAACTTTCTACTTGTGAAGAGTAACAAGTCGTGACCGCAAATGGGTGTCACGATCATGAAACACTCTTTTTCTTCATGTTTCTTCTTCATAGATTTACCAATCTTTGATAACTCTGATTCGAAGCCAAATCCTTGTGTTCCACCCATCGTTTTGCACCTTTTTCACTCTTTTTACATAGAATTCCACTTTTAATCATTTTACTTCCAAGATTCACCTAGTTTCCGTATTTGCATAAAAAAACAACTACATACCACGTGAAATCTTTTATATGAAGTATAACATGAAACAAAACCAAATCATTTTATAATTGAAAATGTCATGATAATAAGTGTAATTATACACTTATAACACCTCCACACTTAACCTTTGCCTTGTCTTCAAGGTAAACACAATAGAAGTGTATAAAATAGTATTCAAGTTCGTACCTCATTTGGCGAGTACCACATTCCCACGTTGCATAAAGTTCAAGAAAAAGTTCAAAATTTCCCACAAATTAGTAATGTGCAATTTATATAGTTTAGTTGCATACCTTTGCTCTTAATGGAGGGACAATCGAATTTGCGTCTTCATATAAGTATTATATGCTTACTTGAATATTTCCTTCTCTCAAGTATAGTATAGAGTATAAAGGACAAAGGGAGCACACTTTGGGAAGTTTGATCTCAATGCATTTTTAGGTAACCTAGGATGCTAAACACTCTTAGTGGTTGCATTTTATGCTCCATACCACTCTCCCCTTTTTTTAGTGGTTGCATTTTATGCTCCATACCACTTTCTCTCATTTTTTTCTTTTAAGCATATGTTTTTTAAGTACAGATTTGTTCTTTGCAACCATTTTTTGTGCTATGGTACTTTTTCTTTTTCACTCATTGAATGGTTGTAGTTTCTGCTCTGTACCATTCCTCACCTTTTGCATAACTCATTGGTTATCCTTCTTTCTTTTGATTTTTCTCTCTTAATACCCTCATCCTTTATTGATCACTTTTAAAGTATTATGGCTATAGTTTCCCTATACTTTAGACACACTTAATACTTATCAGACGTATTCGAGAATAGCATATAAAATTCATAGTAAGAACACTACTAGATATTAATGCACTCAAAACTTATCAGTAGCATTAAACTAAAACTATATAACTTATACTAATTCATGTTGCATTGAAATGTATATCGAAACTTACTTTGAATGTTGCTATTGAATGTTACTCACCACTCATCCTTGCCAAATTATAAATGTTGTGCCAATCTACTAAAGCGCTCACACTCTCAACGTGCGCTCATACTCGAAACAAAAATTTTGTTCGAAATATGCACCAACATCGAACTTGTAATACCTAACACTTACAATAACCTTAGAACATATGTTAGTACAGTATAGGTATGGATAAAGTATAAACAACACAAAATCAAGAAAAAAATTTTCATTCTTCAATTTTTTAATATTATTTTATTTTTTTGGATTTTTAGGATTTTATAAAAATGCCACCCCCCCACAATAGAGAACACAATGTCCTCATTGTGAGAGACTAACACACATAAACAAATAAACAAGTCTAAAATTTGAAAAAGCAAAGAAAAGAAAAGAGTAGACCTGTTTATTGTTAAGGAGAATATAGGGGACTGAGAGTAAAATTATAATTTTGTTTTCTAAAGAATGATAGTAATTTTTGAAGCATCTACTTATTACTCTTCTTTAGAATTTTCATGTCTTTCTTCATTACTCCAAGTTTCGCTTGGCAATTGTCTAGCTTTTGCTGCATATCCGCCTTTCAATCTTCCCGTGTTTATTCTTCTTCATCTTCCTCGTCATTCATCGAAGCTTTACCAGGATGATGTCTAGCAATTTAATTAGATGGGCTAGCCGAAGTGTCCTCACGAGTTGAGATTAGTTTCCTCGTGCGGTTGAAGTAGGATTACAAAAAAAAGATACCATTGTTCTCTTGAAGATGTCCGGTATTTTTCAAATAATTCCCATCCATATGTCAAAAATACTCACCCAGTTGTTGAACATATGGAAGTTCTTGTCACGCTCCCATTACTATGGCGGTTATTATTTCGACTGCCCCATTCTTGTTCCTCATGCTTTTTGAATTTTTCTTCATCATGTCCCATAAAATATCCATGAACTTCGATTTTTGCTTATTCATCATGCAAGAAAGGATAAACAAATCCCTCTTTTGGACCTTCATGTTCTCTACCCGATAAAATATCGAAGTAGCGAGGTATTTGTGAATTAGGAGAATACATTCATTCTTAATCAATTTATTTGGGGAATTTTTGGGATCAAAAGCTTGCTTACTCGTCAAATCTGCCCAAACTCGATTTGCTGAAAATGAATCCATCATACTTGATGAATTTTCAATTTTGAAACCAAACCAAGCATTCATCATATCTCTTGTGACGGCATGCTATCTTCCTTGGTTGCGAAATTGAATAACCCTCTTCTTATTGTCTTCAAAATTGAATGTCACAAGACATTCCAAAATCCACTCGCGATTTAATGGAAATCACATCCCCAAAAATTGGCTTAATCCAAGATCAGAGATATACATCCACATCTGCTCATGGAGGCCTAATGTCTCCAAGAAAATCAAATCAAGAAAAATCATGCCGGTTATCTCTAATTTGTTCAAAACTTGAAATATTTTCCCTTGCTCACATGTTCGAATAGGAAAAGGACAACCGTATTCTTCTTGAAAATTTGGGATTTCTCTTATTTAGTTGGCGGATTTCTTAACACGAGTCATGATTGTGTTTGAAGTAAGGTTTGAAAAGGTTGAGAATTGTAGAAGAATAGAGATGTTTATGAAAGAATTAGAACTTGAGAAGACTTGTAGGAAGTTTATGGTGGTTATGAGTTCAACTTATACCTTTATATAGAGTTCTAATAGGTCTCTAATTGGTCAAATTAGTCAATATAGTCGTTTTCCCTTCAAACTAGCCTTTAATGGCAGTTTCAGCCATCTGTCGCGTGTTAATCGCTATCTACAACAGCCATATTTTTCTCCATGTCACGATCGCAAAGGCATGTCACAATCGTGACTTTCTTCAAAACAAGAACAGAAGGTTTTGTGGTATAATTTCATGAGCTCGATCTATAGTCGCAATCGCGACGTTCTTTAATCCTTCTATTTCTTCAATTTTTAGACTTAGTACCTAGCAAAACTAAGAAGAACAAACATATTAAATATAAATAATAAATATTCACTATTTACATACCTAGATTGATTATGGTGAAGATAATAATTGAACATATTGTCTTGTTGTTCAAATTTATTTTCGAGATAACATTTACATCTTTGGCAATTGGCTCGAAATATTTCTCCATTTTCGGCTTTCAATTCCAATGCTCCATTGTCAAATACTTGAATAACTTCGTAAGGTCCCTTCCAAGGAGATTTGAGTTTTCCAGGGAACAAGCGAAGTCTAGAATTATATAACAGAACTTTATCTTCAATCTTAAACTTCTTTTCCCGCAGTTTTGCATCGTGCCACCTTTTTGTCTTCTCTTTATATATCTTTGCATTTTCATATGATGACAAACGTAGTTCTTCTAATGCATTTAAATCCAACGTTCTTCTTTCACCGTCCTTTTGTAAATCCATATTCAAATTCTTCAAAGCCCATAAAGCCTTATGCTTTAATTCTACCAGTAAATGACAAGCCTTTCCGTAAACCAACTTATAGGGTGTCATACCAATAGGTGTCTTAAAAGCTATTCTGTAAGCCCATAATGCATCATTTAATTTAGTATACCAATCCTTCCTAGAATTCGAGATAGTCTTTTCGAGACTCCACTTAATTTCTCGATTAGAAATTTCTACTTGACCACTAGTCTAAGGGTGATATGGAGTAGCAACCTTATGATGTACTCCATACTTATGCATCAAGCTTTCAAAAGTCTTATTAATGCAATGTGAACCTCCATCACTAATATGGTCCTAGGAACTCCAAATCTACTGAATAATTGCTTAAGAAACTTAGCAACTACTCTAGCATCATACTTACCATATGCGCTACCTTCAACCCATTTTGAAACATAATCAACGGCAACCAAAATGTAATTATTACCTTTAGAGTTAGGAAATGGTACCATGAAATCTATACCCCAAACATATAAGCTCCACTTCTAAGATGTTCTTCAATTGCATCTCATCTCTTCGACTTATGTTTCCTGTTCTCTGACAATTATCACAATTCTGAACAAAATCTCTAGCATCCTTGAACAATGTTTGCTAATAAATCCACTCTCTAAAACTTTAGCAGCGGTTTTTGCTGGTCCTAAATGTCCTCCATATATGCTATTATAGCAATGACTTAAAACTGAAGAAAAGTTAGTATCATCTATACATCTGCAAATAATACCATCGGCACATACCTTAAACAAATAAGGGTCATCCCACATAAATGATCTAATATCCTAAAGAAATTTCTTCTTACCATTAGAATCTAAATCAAAGGGTAAAGTATGTGTAACCAAATAATTTGCAAAGTCGACATACCATGGACTAACAAACATAAGATTTTCATATGGAAAAAGTTCATCAATATGACAAGTTTCACCTATAGATCCCTTATCATCTTCTAAACGAGATAAGTGATCAGCTATGGTATTCTCACTTCCCTTTTTGTCCTGTATTTCTAAGTCAAATTCTTGCAAAAGAAGGATCCACCTAATTAATCTAGGTTCGGCATCTTTTTTAGCAAACAAATATCTCAAAGCAGCATGATCTGTATAAACTATTACTTTAGATCCAATCAAATATGATCTAAATTTGTCACATGCATATACAACTGCTAACATCTCTTTTTCAGTGGTGGTGTAATCACATTGTACAGAAGATAAAGTGTGACTCGCATAATAAATTGCATGCAAATTCTTTTCATACCTTTGACCTAATACACAACCAACATCAAAATCACTAGCATCACACATTAATTCAAATGGCAAAGACCAATTTGATTTCACAATTATGGGTTCTGAAACTAATGCTCTCTTTAAGGTGTTGAAGGCTTTTTAACAGTCATCAGAGAAATCGAACTTCACATCTTTAACTAATAAATTAGTTAAATGTTTAGCTATAACTGAAAAATCCTTAACACACCTTCTGTAAAATCCATCATGGCTTAGAAATGATCTTACTCCCTTAACATTTATGGGAGGAGGTAATTTCTCAATTTAATACCAAATTAGTTTCCTCACATCTAGCAAGTACTTTATCCAAATTTTCTAGACATTTCTCAAAAGAATCTCCATATACAAAGAAATCATCCATGAAAACCTCCATAATATCCTCCATACACTTACTAAAATTAGCCGAAACACACCTTTGAAAAGTAGCCGGACCATTGCGCAACCCAAAAGGCATTCTTCTATAAACAAATGTACCAAATGGACTTGTAAAAGTGGTTTTGTCTTGGTTATCTGGCTTAATATGAATTTGAAAATATCCAGAGAATCCATCAAGAAAACAGTAAAATGCATAACCTGATATTCTTTCTAACATTTGATCTATAAATGGTAAATGGAAATGGTTTTTCCTAGTGGCTGCATTTAATTTTTTGTAATCTATGCAAACTCTCCATCCAGTTAATGTCCTAGTAGGAACTAAGTTACCATTTTCATTCTGAACTACAATAATGCCTCCCTTTTTCGGAACACATTGGACAGGACTAACCCATTCACTATCTGAAATAGGATAGATAATTCTTGCATCTAGCAACTTAATAATCTCCTTCTTAACAACTTCCTTCATGTGTGGATTCAATCTTCTTTGCTTTTCTATCTTAGGTTTACTATCATTCTCCAAATTAATAGAGTGCATCACTATATTAAGGCTAATCCCTCTAATATCATAAAATTTCCAACTAATACTCCTTATTCTACCCCTTATTACCTCTAATAATGCTTCTTCTTGCAAATCAGATAACTTACTAGAAATGATAATGGGTAAGGTATTGTTGATTCCTAAAAATGCATACTTCAAATGACTAGGCAACTGCTTCAACTCTACTAAGGGTGGTTTATCTATAGAAGGTGGTATAGGATCATCTTCTCTAACTAATTTTTCGGTTTCAGAGGGATATTCTAAATTTTCAAGGGATTAAGATGTTGACTCCTCATGAGATGTAACATGAAAAGTTTCATCTACGCATGTATCAATTAAGTTATCAATCATGTAATCACCAGAAAACTTATCCCAATGCATGTTAGTAAACATTTTAGACATAAAATGCAATAAAAAAACAGATATATAAATGAAATAAAAAGCAAAATATAAAAACGTATCAAAGTCGGCAATTTAATCTCTAGAATACACTTGCCTTCCCCGGTAACGGCACCAAAAACTTATTCACCACTTTTCTACTGATAATATAAAAGTTCTAAATATGAACAGGTGTTGTCAGTACCGCTTATCAAATAGAAAAATGATGATAACTGCAAGTATACAGTTGCGATGTAGTTTTAAAAGATCTCGATTCCACAAGGAAGGAATTCGGTTCTAAGGATCAATTAGAGTTACGAAACAAAAGAAAATAAAATAAGTTGAAGGTTTTGAATGGTAGACAGACAAATGGATAGGATGAACAGATTAGAGGCAATGCATATAGATATTCCCTAAGAACAAGTATAGTGGAGTAAAATATGCATAGTATTCATTAAAGTTTTATGCACTAGATAACTTCTACAAACTCGGTTCTAGACGCCCAATATCCTATAATTCACCGTAAAGCAACACATGAAATGACTTTCTAAATCTAGGGTAAATGAATTATGACACTTATAAAAACCTGGACAACAATAATAATAATATGCTTAGTACGAAGCCATATTTAGCAAGTTACCACTCCAAAAATGTTGGCTCACTAAACAGCGTCACAATCACAGATCCAATGATTATATATGATCTTGTTAACCTCAAAACTACTCTTAAAGTAAACTTGAAAGCATATAACTTTATTAATATATGTGACACAAGATAAAATACTCGTTATGACACATAAACATACCATAAACTTCGAATTAGAAAGTATAATTGGAAAATAAAGTAAAGTTGTAAGGTATGAAAGTGAAAGCTAAAGTTGATCAAAGTGTATCCACTCTTTAATGGGAGTCATCAATTCCCGCAATTCCTGCTTCTATTTCGAATTCGGTCTCGACTCGTACAGAACTTTGCTAGGATGTTATTCTTTGTGAATATCGAACAAATGAATGTTGAAGAACAGAAGCTTTTATTGACAAGTGCTTTGCAATTACACTCATACAACAATCACTCGAATTTGTGGAGAAATCTAGTGATTGAAACAAGAATCGAATCACTTATACATTTTTCTCTCTAACACTTTGAACTAGCCAAATCTATATAACTTTCACTCTTTATCTATTGCTGCCATCTATATGACACCATCGATGCCTATCATACTATGCTATGCATGAAATGGTTGATTTGAACCTCTATTTACAGAGTGCGAAAGGTTGTGTTTATCCAAACGAACAATCATGTCCATTGGTGAAGGGTTGCATCATCTTCATGTGATTAGATGCAAGATTTCATCTTTATCTTCAATGGAAAGGCACCTTTTCATAGATGCATTATCTCCAAAAGGTGTCTTTTCATCTGACAGTTGATGGCGGTTGATCGTTCTTATCCAACGGTTAGAAATTGAGAAGAGTTTATCAAATCCATAGCCTATTCCTTGCATTCCGCGCATCTTTTTGCACCTTTGTCACTCTTTTTGCATAGAATTCCATCTTTAATCATTTCACTCCCAAGATTCACCTAGTTTCTGCACTTGCATAAAAAAATTACATACCACGTGAAATCTTTTATATGAAGTATAAAATGACTCTAAACCACATTATTTTATAAGTAAAATTATCAAGATAATAAGTGTAATCATACACTTATCAAGGGGCAATGTTAGTACAAGAGCATGAAGATAGGAGCGAGCACGCAATCAACTACCTAAGCAAGAAATTGCTCGAATGTGAGTTGCACTACATTCTGGTGGAAAAGATTTGTACAGTATTAGTTTGGCTAACAAGGAAGCTACACCATTATTTCTAATTTTACAAGATTCAGGCCATTACCAAAATCGATCCGATGAAATACCTATGTCAATCGCCAACCTTATATGGGAATTTCTCAAGGTGGTTACTACTCTTATCAGAATTCGACATCGAGTACGTAACCAAGAAAGTAATTAACGGATGAGCAGTCGCAGAATTTTAGGCCAACCAACAGTTGGAATCCAATTACATCGATAATCTTGAATTCCCAGATGAATAATTAGCACTCATAGAAGAGAGCTGAACGGAATGGAAGATGTTCTTCGATGGTGCCATGAATAGAAATGGGGTTGGCTTAGGAGTTGTCTTGATAACCCAACAAAACAAAGTCATACCACTATCAAAGCGATTGGACTTCCCAGTAACAAACAACGGTGTAGAATGTGAAGCCTGTCTGTTTGGATTGGAGGCACTTAAGAAAGTACATGCAAAAGAAGTTTCAGTAGTTGGGGACTCTACTTTGGTTATTGGACAAGTCACCGGAGATTGGGATATCAATGAAGAATCACTTCGACCTTAGGTAGAGCAGTCTGGAAGGCCGCCCAAAGGTTAATGAAAATTGTTTTTAAACACGTGCCAAGAGACGAAAACTAAATGGCTGATGCACTCGTTACACTAGCATCAATGTGGGATGGTCCTCAAGCTCAACCAATAAAACTAGTGGTTCTTCGGATAGCCAAAGAACCTTTTGACTATCGCCTAGTTGAAAACCAAGGATGAACAAGTCATTGGTAATTGGTTCTTGGACATAGAAAAAATTTTGAGAACCGGAGAATATCTAGAGGGAGCAACAGACTCAGAACGGACTTCCTTATGACGATTAGAGGTGCAATTCAAGTTAGGCAACGGAGATTTGTTCAAATGCACATTCGAAGGGTTATTGCTCAGATGCTTCACTAAAAAAAGGCACTGTTGGTCATCAGACGAATGCATGTAGGAGATTGTGGGCCACACATGAACAGATTGGCACTTACAAAGAAAATTTAGCGATAAGGCTACTTTTGGATGATGGTGGTCTCATATTGCTTAACAGAAGTAAAAAAATACCATGAGTGCCAGATTTATGGAGACATCAGTTATTTACCACCATCCAAACTCCATAGCTTATCTACTCGTTGGATCTTCTCAATGTGGGGCATCGATATCGTTGATGAGATTCGACCTAGTTCAACCAATGGACACCAGTTTATTGTAGTAGCGATCGATTACTTTTTGAAATGGATAGAGGCTGAATCTTACACCAATATCACCGCTAAGAAGATGACTAAGTTCATAGAAAAGCACATTTTTGACCGATATGGTATCCCGCATCACATTGTATCAGATAATGAGGTTTAATTCCAAGGAGCTATGTTAGATCTGATAGAGAAATATGGGATCGAACATCATCGATTACCACCATATAGACCACAAGCTAGTGGGATAGTAGAGGCAGCTAATAAATCGATCAAGAAAATTTTGAGCAAAATGGTTATCACCTACAGAGATTGGGTTAATAAAATGCCATTTGCAGTGTGGGGATATAGAACCAGCTTCAAAACTCCTACTAATCAAACCCCATTCTCGCTAGTATACAGGATGGAGGTAGTACTGCTATTCGCCACTTTTCCACTTATAAGTTTAATAACTAATGGTTCTGAAAACTTATTCACGAGACTTGGCTACACTCATTTCATAAGGCTTATCCTCAATAATGGTGCCAAAAACTTGTTCATGAAAAATGTAGGTGTTGTCAATACGTCTTATCATATAGAAAAATGATGATAACTGCAAGTATACAATTGCGATGTAGTTTTAAAAGATATCGAACCCACAGGGAAGGAACCAGGTCTAAAGATCAACAAGGAAAGATAAAGTAAAAGAAAATAAAAATAGATTTGAGATTTTTTGGATAGGAAGTCTAGAATGAAAAGTTGAGTAAATATAGATGTGGAAGATCAGAGAATCTAAATATATAGAATTTTCACTACGAACAAGTATAGCAGAGAAAACATGCAAGTTCAACAAAGATGTTACAACTCACTAAACAAATCTAACAAACTTCGGTTCAAAACACTCAGATGTTCAATGATTCACCGCAAAGAAACACATGAAATAACTTTTCTAAACCTAGCGCAAACGAAATAAGACAATTATATAAACATGGATAACGTCAATACTATGCTTAGTACGGGTTGCTCTCACATAGCCACATTTAGCAAGTTACCATTCTAAAAAGTTGGCTCACTAAATAGCGTTATATCACAGATCCGGTGATAATACACGATATTGTTGACCCTGAAACTACTCTTGAAATTAACTCCAACGCATATAACTTGATTAATATAAAAGACTTAGTATGAAATACGCATTATGACACATAGACATCATAAACTTCGAAATAGAAAGTATAAGTAGAAAGCAAAGCAAAGTTGTACGGTCTGCAAGTGAAAGCTAAAGTTGATCAAGCCTTATCCACTATTTAATGGGAGTCGTCAATTCCCGCAATTCCTGCGTCTACTTTGAATTTGGTCTCGGCCCGTACAGAACCTCCGCTAGGATGCTATTCTTTGCGAATATCGAACAAATGAATATTGAAAAATGAAAACTTTTATTGATAAGTGATTTGCAAGTACACTTATACAACATTCACTCGAGAATATAGAGAAATCTAGTGATCGAAACAAGGATTCGAATCACTTAAACATTTTCTTGCTAACACTTAAGAACGTAGCGAACTCTCTATCTACACACACTATATATAACCCTTTTTTCTCTGCACTTCCTTTATTGCACTGAAGGCATTCCATGAAATTCGTTGGAATTGGAGCCCTATTTATAGAGTTCGAAGGGTTGCGACTATCCAAACGAAGGGTTGTGTCCATTGGTGAAAGATTGCATCTCTTCATTGTGATTGGTTGAGAAGCTTTGATATAATCCACAATGGATAGGCACCTTTTCATGATTGGTTGTCTCCTGATAGGTATCTGTTCATTGGTAGTTGATGGTGGTTGATCATGCTTATCTGGCGGTTGTTAGTTAAGAAGATAATACCAGAAAACCGTCTAAGTCCCGATCGTGAATCTTTGATTGGTAGACTTCTGTTTCTGAAGTAAACAAGTCGTGGCTGAGAATGATTGTCGTGATCGTGAATTGAGTTTTACTCAGAAATCTTCTTGCAATATCACTGATCTTTGACAGCTTCAATCCTAACCCAAATCTTTAAGTTCCATGCATCTTTTTGCACCTTTTTCACTCTTTTTTCATAGAATTCCACTTTGGATCATTTTACTCCCAAGATTTTACCTAGTATCTGCATGCATAAAAAACAACTACATACCACGTGAAATCTTTTATATGAAGTATACAAATGACTAGAACTATAGTGTTTAATGTATAAAATTAATGTGATAATAAGTGTAATTACATACTTATCAACTGCCAGTCGCAATGGAAGTGAAATCCCTTTGAATAGCCCTGGAAGCGAGATTAAAGGAATTAGACTAGGAAAGTGCCAAATTCAAGCAGCTAAACATGATAGATGAACAACATTTGAAAGTGTTAGACCACTTGCAGATGTATCAACAACGCATGGCTAGGGCATACAATAACCAGGTCAAATTTAGAAGCTAACCTTTGCAAGCGGGTGATCTAGTTTTGAAACAAATGAGACCATCAAATGTGGATGTTTGGGGAAAATTTCATCCAAATTGGGAAGGTCCTTACATCGTGAAGAAGATCTTAAGCAAAGGAGCCGCCAAGATCATGGACATGGATGGGAACAAATTTGTCAACCTGATTAACCAAGACAAGCTCAAGGGCTACCACATTTAGGACAAAAAAGAAATAAATCAGAAAAAGCAGTACATAAAAAAAGGAAAAAAATATCAAAAGTCAGTCCAGTAGCTGGCACTTAGCTAGCTGGGCAACAATTAGGACCTTTCTTTGTAAAATATAATAAAAGTCCTCTGAATTGAAAACCTGTAAAGGGCGATTCAGGCAAAAATTAAGACACTGTGAGGAATAGAGGGACCGCGAGTTAGTAAACCTGTTCTAGGCTAGCTAGTAGTAGGATTCAAATCATTGGAAAATTTGTATCCTCTTTAAAATCATTTATGAAATGTCATTATTATTGCAAGATTTATATATATGTTACATGGATGTGTGCACGCAGAATATCACAAGTAAACATATCAAATTTTAATAAAGTCTCATAATGTAAAAAAATGAATCAAATAGTCAAACCCAAGTCTAGAAAATGAATGACAAAGTTTATGGTAAACAAATATAAATCTACAGGTGCCAATCATTCCAGCAAGCATGCTTCCTCGAAGTATGAGGAAGAGGATCCAAGCCGTCCTCATCACGCTCCCACTCGAGTGACACCCTAAAGTGCTGATCTGCATCAGGAAGACTCCTAATCTTGCATAGCCATCCATGATAAAACTCATCTGTATCAATAGTCTTTGGGGCACCGTAATCCAAAGCAACAATAGTAGCCCACGCCGAAAGCCTCCGTATAGAATTCGGTGTGTCGGGCGGAACTCATAGAAACGGGTCGAACACAGAAGCCTAAGGAATCACTGCTGACGCCCGTACTGCCTAAACAGGTGGGAAGGAGAATAGAAGGTGACGCAGAATAAGCCCATCAGCAGCACGCCGGAATCATGCACGTTAGTAACCACGAACTGAATCTCCAACCAAGGGATAAGCCAGCAGATCTTAGAAGCCTAGTAAGGGTGTAGAATCTTAATCCAAGCCTCTTCACTTAATGAGTGGTGGTCCTTCCTGATGAAACCCTTAGGACCATAATGCAAAGGGAGATATCAGGCCTTGCCCAAGTGAGGATCAGCAGTCAAATGAAGCTTCTCTAGCAACCACACCTAAACGAATTTTATGCAAATAAGTGGATGAAATTCACAAAGAAAAAGGGCGAAAAGGTATACCTCGAGTAAAGTAAAGTGGTCACCCACTAGGTCCAGGTTCACTGAAGTAGCATCCATGTGAACCAAGCTCTCTGCTAAAGCTAAAGCCGCAGGAGAAAGACCTGTAGAGAGTGGGTCGATAATCAACAACAAGTGAAAAGGAGAAATTGCTCCAACCCCACAAATGAACTCTGCCAGAAGAAGTAGGGCCACCATGGAGGGCCACGCAAAATGAGTGCTGGGTGTAGTCTTGCACCAGCTAAGGACAACATCGACTCGAAAACCTCCAACGTTAGGAGGAGTTGATAAAAAGTGCCTGCTAGACTCTAAGTTTTGCAAGCCTCGTAGCTTGTCCTCACCCTGGAATTGAAAGGAAGGGAACACAAAAGATCGTCTCAAAGGGAATGTCAGAGTTGGGCTCTTCAGAAAAGGAAGCCCCAAGATGGCATGATACTCCTCGACCAAGGGGTAAATCTCGAGGTCAACGAAGCGAAAGTCGTGGGTGGCCGGATCTTAGAACTTCAGAGTAGCATGGACAAAGGTCGTGTTCACAGGCCTTGAAACAAGGTATTGGAGGCCTTGCACCCCAAACCCATCAAGTTTTCACCAATCGGGCCCCCAAATGGTGCCGAGAAAGGCCCTGAGTCGCTCGTTATGTGTCGACATCGACAAGCAAGAACTAAAAGAAATCCCTCAAAACTGGTGTTACCTACACACGTTAATTAGAAACATTAGCATACCATATTCATTCATTCATTCACTCATACACATAAAACATTCACAAACAAGCATCTAATTTCATAAAACGACTCTTTCCATAAAATCCAAGTTTTTGAAATTCTATAAGAAGAGCTATCTAAGAGATTAGTTCAAAAGGAAAACAAGATTGATAAAAGAAAAGCTCCTAAGCATGCATCGTCTATCGGTCGTCTCCACCCACTAGGTCTCTAGGTACCATGGTAGCCATCTCGAAATCCTCAAGGTACAAACTTTCGAAAGCGCCATCGATCGAGCCCTAGATGAGAGGGGCCTGAGGGGCATCGAAGAGGCCAAACTCCCATTCAAGAGTGGGTAGTGGCTCGGTACCCGACCAGCCAAGCAAGTCAATGAAGTTAAAATCTGGGGAATAGTTGAAACTCACGGTGGTAGCCTGCTCCTCCACTCGAGCTTGATTAGCCTCAACTTTTTACCGTAACAGCTCCTAATGCTGGGTGTCTAGACTCGGTTAACGAGCATCTAAGTCCTGATGGCGGATATCCAATGCATGAAAGCAGCCCTTGAGCTCCCCGATACCACTGCTCGTAGTCATCCCCTCTCACCGACAATGCCTGCAATCATTGAGACATCAAAAAATCATGATCATATATATCAAAGATAACATATCATGCAAAATCAAGCATAAATAGATAGAGAAAAGAAACATATGCATATAACTCCATCCTACCGTATTATCATGTCCCTCAGAGCAAGGGAATGTCAGGCCAACCGATCCATCTCCTCTCGTGGAAACTACAAAGTGAATAAACAGATGTCAAACATCCCGAAGCCGTTACACTATGTTTGGAGATAAGATGTATAATCAAAGACTCACATGAGTGGTGTCGGAAGGATCGTAAGCCAAAGTGTGGAGGCTCTGCGGGATAGGTACCTCCCTCGCCATCCCCGAATAACTCATCAAGTAGAAAGACAACTGAAAAAGAACCGTTAGTCTCCCCTTGATAACACCGGAGGTAGTGGAACTCATGCCCCCAGCCTAGGCATTCAAATCAAGGGCCCGAACCCTCTTTCAAGCAACACATAGCTGCAATGATAGATAAACAATCAGAAACAAAATCGATAAGAATGAAATAACTAACACTACCCTCACACTTGATAACTAACACTAGTGCCACTAGCGCCCGTGCCAGATTCGCCAGCTCCCTGACCCCCTAACTGTATAGGAGGTCGCTCTACCTCGGGATGAGTCAGAGGATGAAATGGAAGGAGAATCTCCTAGATAAACACCTCGTAATCACCATGCTGGTCGGAGACCCTCACAATGTTCTCCTCAAACAATAAATGTCGCTCCTCTGGGTCAGTGATCATTGAGTGTGCCCAGAACAATCTGGTAGGAGGCAAAGGGGGAATACGTCTCTCAGACACTGGCTTAGTCCGCCAGAACTGGATACGCTCACCCAAGTACCACTTGCGTATCCTAGGACCCTCTAGGATGAAGCGGTTCTGATCCACTTCCTTCTAAACCTCCTTCACCATGTGATAACTCAGGAACTCCCTCCAAGTGTTACGGTCAACCTGAAACGCAATTCAAATCGGGTTGAATTTCAGATAAAGGATGAATGTAATTACGTTTACCTAAAACAAGAATCCTCACTTATTCGAGAGTTATATTGTAGAGATATCCATAGTAACCCTCGTAATCCAATATCTCTCCCTCAAAAGTATAACAGATTCGAGCAATGCATGGGGAGTCATCGAGAGCATTTACAAATCATAGAGCGGTTAGGAAACCATGGAAGAAATCCCAAGCCTGCACGGTCATAGACAAACACAAAGTCAAATGATGTAAGTAAAAAAGAACCGAAATTCACTAGCAATAAATAAATAAATAGTACTTGAAGAACTATAGGGTAACATCGCAATGTCCTTTGATGAGCTCTCGTGACTAGGTCGAGAGCAAAATATGTCTGGGATAATATCGCCCGGGGCCAGTTAAGGCCACTAACATCATCCAAGTTAGCTAAGGGCTCGATCAACCCATAGTTGATCTCACTGTTCGAGCCTAGGAAGAAGGTCACGCTTAGCAATGTAATAAGAAAAGATCGAATGCACAATGGAATTTCAGCCGTCGAAATAGACCGTCGACTAGTCTAATACTCAACCAACATGTTGTAACACATTGTTTGGCCCCTCGAATCAACACCAAACAAGGTCATGACACGTTAGAAGGCAATGGGAGTCTTGAAGAACCTCTCCAACAAAGCATCAAAGAGGATCACGGTCCCGGTCCAAGGTAAACCGGTGATCACCACCATGTCAAACGGGGTAACGGTGACCTCCCTGATGGGAAGATGGAAAGTAGAAATATAACACCATCTCTACACCAATGTGATGGACGTCGCATATGGCAACAGCATCGGTCGTAAGGACCGGGCTAGGTCACCAAAGCTTGTGGCCTCGATGGCCTGAACAAGCTCCGGTCGAGAGGAGCATTCTGTCACTAAGCCTAGACCATGGAATACCCACAATATGTCAGAGTACGGGAGACTGCAAATAAAGTAAAAGAAAAAAAGTTGTGAAATTAAAAAATTAAAAAGTACATTGAAAAAATAAGAACAAAAATTCGACCACGGAGACCCCGAGGGGCATCGCCTGAAACTCCGACGATCCCCATAAGGGCTTTGCCAGAACTCTGGTAAATACCTAAAGGGACCTCGTTAGAATTTTTGGCGAGACCTTTAAGGAGTCTTGGCCAGAAGTTGTTCGCCGGGTTTTTTTTTTCCGGTGGACCCAATTTTAACCTTTTTTTCTAATATTTGTACTTTTTTAACTAAATTCCACGACATGAATCAATTTTTGGTTCAATCCTACTTCCAAAACGCAATAAAGACTAATAAATCTAGAAAGAAAAAAAAAGTGAGTTTTTAAAAAATACCTCAATCCGAGAAAGATGGAATTGAGCAGGAAAGTGAGGGTCCAGCACCTCAACGAGAGTAGTAGGAGTAAGTCCTACCATGGTGTCACTCAATCTCAAGCCATAAGCGTCATTGATATCTACGAATAGGTTAATTGATAGGTTGAGGAGAGAGGCTGGAAGTAAATCGGAGCTGCTTCTTGGCGACTTTTAACATCTTTCTAGAGAGAAGGAGGAGAGAAAGTTTCAAGAGAGTGAGTGTGAGATAAAAGTGAGAAGAAAAAGAAAGGAGGGTGATATTTATAAGGAAAATAAGTGGACCCCACCTATTTATGTTTTCCAACAAAAATCTCCTAAACACAACGGAGTAGTGCACGGGGACACCCCTGATTTCTTCCTAATCTTTTTTCCACCATGTTTTAATTTTTTGATTGAAGGGGCAAAAATTTTTCTTTGCATAAATTAAATTAAACAATTAAAACAAAAATACCTTCTAATCATCTCTAATTTGTCATAGAAGTTAAATCAGCATCTCATGAAAATCACGTTTGGTCGCCTTTGAAAAGGATTCAAGCACCTTACCCCAACACATAATGACTGCAATCGAATGAAGAAGTGCTTGTTTGTAAAACAATCATGCCAATGTAAGAAACGAACAAGTCACCCACATGGGACACCAATCGAGGATTCAGAATCGTGAACCACATCGGTCTGGTATTTTCTCGATCCCTCGCTCTTTTCGTGTGATCATACTGGTTATTTAACCAGCATCAATCACACGAGGGGTAGCTGTGAGTATGGGATTTTATACTAACTTGCGCGTTCAATGATATTGGCATTTTGGGATTTAATCCTAGAAATCTTCAAATGGGAGCCTCGCCAGAGTTCTGGCGAGGGCATACCACCCTCACCAGAATTTGTTTCCAATTTTGGATTTTTGGTTTTTTCTCCTATAAATACTTGGGGAATTTTCATTAATCAGGACAGGAAATTTTCAACAGAAAAAGACAAGCTAAAAACACTCTGATCTTCTACAACTTTTCGAATTAAAAAACACTTTTTGATTCAAAAATTTCTTCAAACGCCAAAAACTCAAAAGATGACGAGGGTTACTCTAAAAGGTTGAGCGGGTATATCGAAGTGAATTTTCTACGTAAGGTTAAGCCTCTGAGTTCCTAGAGCTGCTTATTTCATGCTCCTTGTGTTTTTTCTCTATTTCATTTTACATGTGGACCTAGGAATTATTTTTTATTATTATATTGTTTAATTATTCTCTTTCGTATTCTATTTCTTTTATTGGATAGAGATATCTGTTAGAATACCCCCACGAAAGGAATAAAAAATATATTCCTAGATAATAGCTCTTACATCTTTGCCATGCAAGCATTTTCACTAATTAAAATGAGCAACCAAACGTGTTAATAAAAATGAATTTTTTTATTTCTAAATAAGAATTTTCAATCATTGATATTTTAATTAGGCCATACGGGCCTCGATAAAATCAAATCGAACATATGTGTAAATGATGTGTTATACCCTGTACTAACCTTTGTGGATGTAGGTAGATTAGGATTAGATGTATGTTTAGATTTTTATTTTTCCTCGGGTATCCTAATTTCAATTATATTGTTCAGGAAATGTAATTAATAGATTAGGTGGGCGGTTGCATCCCCCAAGCTTTTGTAATTTTAATCTTTACTTTTCCGCATTTATTTACCGCTTTATGTATGGTTTTATTGCTTTATAACTATATGTGAATCATGCATTATAACTCAAAAATGACATAAGCTTGAATATGCACAATTAAGAAATACGATTTTCCGTAGATGTAATATAATATGATCCAATAAAAAATAAACAACTTATCCCGAACATGAATCTCTGTATCTTAGTGGGTCATCCCCCGGACATTAAGCCTCACAAGACTTTAATTCCTGGAAGAGCCAATCTAGGTGGTGACTCTACACTAAGAGACGGCACGGCGGATTCAGGTTTGAACGATCTAAAATGTTTCTCACTCTCTCTTTCAAACCTTCCAGGTCCCTGACCCGGTACATTTTATTTTCAACAAAAACACCCCATTAGACCGCGCCTCTCATTCCGCACGCTCTTGGCCCATCGCATCCGTTTCATCCGCTCACACCACCCTTAGAAGGCTTGGCTTTCTCAACCAAAAGTAAAGCCTTAGGATCCTTTCAAATCTTAGGCTCTACGATTTTCAACATGTTGACCAACTCTATAGTGTAGCATCGATCATGTTCATGTAATAATTAGTCACAAATTATGAATAAATATATGTTAATGAAGTAAGAATCATATCCACACATAATTCATGATCCATCACAAAACCCTGTCGAGCTAACTTCTCTATATAACCCAATAGTTTAAGAGAATGTTGCGATGCTCAAGTGTCAGCCTGCAACTTCATTTTGAATAAGAGTTTTGACGTATCATCTCTTGGATCTAGCTTGCTCTAAGAAGAGCTTACAAAGATGGAGAATCATGGTGTCAAGATCCACGCTCTCATGCTGTTTCTTAAGCTAAGAAATTATAGTTGCTAGTAATATACATGCTGTTATTTCACGATCCTTTCTGTGCTTCTCCCATGTCTCATGTTCATTAGCATCGGCTTCAGCATCAAGCTCATCAGGGATGGGCTCATCTAAAACATAAGCTATCCTTTCATATCTGAGGACTATCCTCACCACCTTGTACCAATTAGTAAAGTTCGAACCATCTAATTTGTTATCAAGAATTGAGCAAAGGTTTATGTTCGGATTCATTGTTCAACCTAGATATAAGATAGAATTTGTTTAGATATTAGTATATGTACATGCATTTAATATAAGGTCTTTAATTGAACACATAATTCCTACTATTTTCTCAACATTTAAATAGCTCATTCTATTCAAATTCAGGAAATTTGGTCAAACAAATTTTCTTTATTACGTAGCATCCATAGCCACTCATCATGACCCCCACTATCGTAGGTCAAGCCACAAAAAGATAACCATGGTTAGAACACGTCCACTTGCATTTCTTGCAATTGTTGTTAATCCATTTGAATTCTCTTTCTCGAGACATGCATACCCAATTGTATGACTCCTCAAATGTGTCCCCAGTTTTGCATTAGCTCTAATAATATGGACAACTAACCCTTCTTGGTTAAGACATTAACCCCATCTAGTCTTATGACCAAACACATGTAAAGGGAAGGCATGTTCTTACATCCATTAATAAGATTCATATCATGACTTATAAAGGGAAGACAATCTACCCTTAATATTGTTGTAGGGATTTTATTGGTGCCACTGGTCTCACCCTAGTCTAGGTCTTATACGATGGACATGATTATGAAATAATAATTTCGAGTTATTAGGAATTATTAACTCTAAGGGAACATGCTCTAGACTGTTATATCATAATCATTCCATTATGCCAAGACTCCACTGTTCGCAAGGTTTTGACTTTACTGACTCTGAGGATTTATATTTTATAAAGAAGCCAAAAACCTTGTCTCCCACTTTTCTACCGATAAGATAAGAGTTCAAAATATGAACAGGTGTTGTCAATACCGCTTATCTAAATAGAAAAATGGTAACCGCAGCAAGTATACAGTTACGATGTAATTTTAAAAGATATCGATCCCACAGGGAAGGAACTAGTTCTAAAGAACAACAAGAGGAACGGAACAAAAGAAAATAATGTAATTTATTTTGGAGGATTGGAATGATGGATGGATAGACAAATGTATGAGAGATTAGAGAAGATAAAAAGTATATAGATATTCCCTACGAACAAGTATAGTAAAGAAAACATGCAAAATCATCAAAGATATTACGTACACTAGATTAATTTAACAGATTCAGTTCAAGACACTCAAATATTCAATTATTCACCACAGAGCAACACAAGAAATGACTAATCTAAACCTAGTGCAAATGAATTAAAATAATTATATAAATCTGGATAACAATATTACTAAGCTTAGTGCAGGTCGCTCTCACATAGCCATATTTAGCAAGATACCATTCCAAAAATGTTGGCTCGTTAAACATCATTATAATCACAGATCTAGTGATTATACACAATATCATTAACCCCGAAACTACTCTTAAAGTTAACTCAAAAGCATATAACTTGATTAATATAAAAGACTCAACACAAAATACCTATTATGACACATATCATAAACTTCGAAATAGAAAGTATAAGTTGAAAGCAAATCAAAGTTATAAGGTATGCAAGTGAAAGCTAAAGTTGATCAAACTGTATCTACTCTTTAATGGGAGTCGTCAATTCCCGCAATTCCTACGTTTGCTTTGAATTCGGTCTCGACTCGTATAGAACCTCCACTAAGATGCTATTCTTTATGAATATCAAATAAAGAATATTGAAGAACGAAAACTTTTATTGATAAGTGATTTGCAATTACACTTATACAACAATCGCTCGAATATGTAGAGAAATCTAGTGATCGAAATAAGGTTCGAATCACTTAATACATTTTCTCACTAACACTTATGAACGTAGCGAAATCTAGATATTTTTACTCTCTATCTATGCAACACACTTATCACTCATGTCGCACCACATAATCCACACACCACTCTATACCATGAAATTGGTGAGTTTGGAACCCTATTTATAGAGTATGAAGGGTTGCGTCTATCCAAACGAAGAGTCGTGTCCATTGGTGAAGAATTACATCTCTTCATTGTGATTGGTTGAATTGGTTTGATCTTATCCAGAATGGAAAGGAACCTTTTCATGATTAGTTAACTTCCAAAAGGTGTCTTTTCGTTTGGTAGTTGATGGCGGTTCATCGTTCTTATCCAGTGGTTGAAAAAAGAGAAGAGTTGACCAAAAAATAGTCAAGGTCACAACCATGAATGATTGTCGCGATTGTGAATACTTGGTTGGCAACTTTCTATTGTGAAAGTTAACAACTTGCGATCGCGATATGTGTGTCACGATCATGACATGCCTTTTTTCACATGATTCCTCTTTACGATTTCTACCAATCTTTGACATCTTCAATCCTTTGCCAAATCCTTAAGTTCCACTCATCTTTTTACACCTTTTTCACTCTTTTTTCATAGATTTCCAACTTTATTTATTTTATTTCCAAGATTTACCTAGTACCTGCATTTGCATAAAAAACAACTACATACCACGTGAAATCTTTTATATGAAGTATAAAAATGACTTAAACTATAGTGTTTAATGTGTAAAATTATCATGATAATAAGTGTAATTATACACTT
>CATIWQ010190072.1:0-20600 GCA_949673415.1 Euphorbia schlechtendalii | reverse complement strand
TCATTGAGTGAAAAAAGAAAAGAAAGCATAGCATGAAAAATGGGTGCAAAGTACAAAGTACTTCAAAAACATATGCTTAAAAGAAAAAATGAGAGAGTGGTATGGAGCATAAAATGCAACCACTGAAAAAAGGGGAGAGTCGTATGGAGCATAAAATGTAACAACTGAGAGTGTTTTAGCATCCTAGTTTTACCTAAAAATGCCTTGAGAGAAATTAATCAAAGTGTGCTTTCTATGTCCTTTATAGTTTATACTATGCTTAAGAGAAGGTAATATTCGAGTATGCATATAACTCTTATATGAAGATGCGATTTGGTTGACTCTCCATTAAGAGCAAAGGTATGCAACTAAACTATATAAATTGCACATTACTAATTTGTGGGAAATTTTGAACTTCTACTTGAAATCTTTTGCAATGTGGAATGTGGTACTCACTACAATAGTCTTTCGCCAAATGAGGTACGAACTTTTTAACCAACTTATACACTTCTGTTGAATTTACCTTGAGGATAAGGCAAAAGTTAAGTGTGGGGGTATGATAAATGTATAATTACACTTATTATGATATTAATTTTATACACTAAACACTATAGTTTTAGTCATTTTTATACTTCATATAAAAGATTTCACGTGTTATGTAGTTGTTTTTTATGCAAATGCAGATACTAGGTAAATCTTGGGAGTAAAATGGTCTAAAGTGGAATTCTATGAAAAAATAGTGAAAAAGGTGAAAAAAAGATGCGTGGAAGTTAAAGATTTGGCTTAGGATCGAAGATGTCAAAGATCAGTGAAGTTACAAGGAGAATTCTGAAGAAAAATGCAATTCACGGTCATGATAATCATTCGCAGTCGTGACTTATTCTTCTTCAAAATAGAAGTCTGCCAATCAAAGATTCACGGTCGTGACTTGTATATCATGGTCTCTACTTGGATGGTTTTCTGGTTTAATCTTCTTAACTACCAACCGCCAGATAAGGATGATCAACCGCCATCAACTACCAATGAATAGACACCTATCAGAAATCAACTAATCATAAAAAGGTGCCTACCCGTTGTGGATTAGATTGAAGCTTCTCAACCAATCACAATGAAGTGATGCAATCATAAGCCAATGGACACGACTCTTCGTATGGATAGACGCAACCCTTTTAACTCTATAAATAGGGCTCTAAACCTAACAATTTCATGCATCAGTGAAGCAGAGGGAAAACATTAGAGTGCATGAGTGAGATATAGTGTGTGTATAGATAGAGAATTCGCTACGTTCATAAGTATTAGCGAGAAAATGTTTAAATGATTCGAATCCTTGTTTCGATCACTAGATTTCTCTATATTCTCGAGCGATTGTTGTATAAGTGTACTTGCAAATCACTTATCAATAAAAGTTTTCATTCTTCAATATTCGTTTGTTCAATATTCACAAAGAATAGCATCCTAGAGGAGGTTCTGTACGGGCCAATACCGAATTCAAAGTAGACGTAGGAATTGCGGGAATTGACTCCCATTAAAGAGTGGATACGGTTTGATCAACTTTAGCTTTCACTTGCATACCTTACAAGTTTGCTTTACTTTCTACTTATACTTTCTATTTCGAAGTTTATGATATGTCTATGTGTTATAATCAGTATTTCATGTTAAGTCTTTTATATTAATCAAGTTATATGCGTTGGAGTTAATTTTAAGAGTATTTTCGGGGTTAACAATATCGTGTATAATCACTGGATATGTGATATAACGCTGTTTAGTGAGCCATCATTTTTGGAATGGTAACTTGCTAAATGTGGCTATGTGAGAGAGACCCGTACTAAGCATAGTATTGACGTTGTCCAGGTTTATATAATTGTCTTAATTAATTTGCGCTAGGTTTAGAAAAGTTATTTCATGTGTTGCTCTGCAGCGAATAATTGAACATCTGGGTATTTTGAACCGAGTTTGTTAGATTAGTTTAGTGAATCATAACATCTTTGTTGAACTTGCATGTTTCTCTACTATCTTTATTTCGTAGGGAAAATCTATATATTTAATTTCTCTACTCTTTCATATCTTTATTAACTGATTCTTCATTCTAACCCTCCTATCCAAAATATCAATATATTTTATTTTCTTTCTTTTGTCTTCCTTGTTGATCTTTAGAGCTAGTCCTTCCCTATCGGATCGATATCTTTTAAAACTACATTGCAACTGTATATTTGTAGTTATCATCATTTTTCTATTTGATAAGAGGTATGGATAACACCTATACTTTACGTGAACAAGTTTTTGGCACCATTAATATATAGCCAAACTCTGGCAAAAAGTTATTAAACTTTTCAGTAGAAAAGTGGCAAACAAAGGTTCTTAGAAGATCTTGTTCTTTTTGGTGCCATTTGGTATATCTGTAGAATATATTAGAGGAATTTAAGGTTTGAGAGAGCTTGGTTGAACAGAGCTTTCACGAGAGATTGAAAGAATTTTGGTAAAGTGTTTTGAGGATAAATTGGGATTATGTATTTATACGCAAAATTCAAAGGGTAAAATAGTAAAAAGGAATGGTAATTAATGTTGACGATTTTTGCATTTACCATTTACTTTTTGATAAACCATTTGAGGCGTAACTGACGGTAAAATGTGAACAGTTTTACCCTAAAGATCTAGCTTGGGATTTGGGTTTTTGAATTTTGAAATTTGGAGCACTTCGCGGGCTATTCCTTTTGAGTCACACTCATTCTACAACATTATTTGCTTCAGATGACAAGCTGTTCTTCTGAAACACTTCTTCTTAGATAAAACTCATCTTCTGAGTAATGACGTTATCTTCTGAATAAGCTTCATACATGATTGCTCATTCCAATCTCTCTTCTGAGAAAGGTAAATTATTCCTTGCTCAGAGGCTTGGTGAAGATATCTGCTCTCTGGTCTTTAGTAGATATATAGACCAACTTTACATCCTTCTTAAGGATGTGATCCCTTATGAAGTGATGTCTGATAGTAACATGCTTCATTCTACTATGTTGAATAGGATTCTTTGATAGGTCAATAATTTTGTTATCACAAAGAATTTCTGTGCACTTGCTCTTAATTACATAGTCTTCTAGCTATTGCTTGATCCACAGAACTTGAGTGACTTAACTTCCAGCAGCTATGTATCTGCTTAGTGGTAAACAATGCTACTAAAGTTTTTTTCTTGCTATACCATGAAACAATGCAATTTCCCAGAAAATGACATACTCCAGTAGTGCTCTTTCTCTCTAGTTGATCTCTACCATAATCTACATCAATGAATCCTTTTAGTGAGAAATCTCCATTATTTGGATACCATAATCTGGCTTCTATGGTTCCAAGCAGATATCTCAGAATCCTCTTAACTGCACTCAAATGCGACTCTCTTGGATCACTTTGATAGCTTGCATAATAACACAATGCATAATGAATATCAGGTCTGCTTGCTGTGAGATATAGTAAAGAACCAATCATTCCTCTAAATAGCTTCTAATCCACTTTCTTTCCTCCTGAGTCCTTGTTGAGAATAGTGTTTGAAGCCATAGGAGTTGACATCTCTCTTACATCTTCCATGCCGAATTTCTTTAGAATCTCCTTGGTATATTTAAATTGATTAATAAATATACCATTGAAGCTTTGCTTGATCTGCAGCCCAAGAAAGAAGGTTAATTCTACCATCATAGGCATCTCAAATTCATTTTTCATTTGAGAGCTAAATTCTTTGCACATCTTTTCATCAGTAGCTCCAAAGATAATATCATCAACATAGATCTAAACAACGAATATATCCTTATTTTTTCTTCTAATGAATAAGGTTGTATCTGTCGTGACTCTGATGTATCCTTTGGAGATGAGAAAGTTTGTAAATCTTTCATACCATGCTCTGGGAGCTTGCTTCAGACCATATAAAGCTTTCTTTAGCTTGTAGACATGACAGGGAAACTTGGAATCTTCAAAGCTAGGAGGTTGCTTTACATAAACTTCTTTTGAAATGAACCCAATCAGAAAAATTCTTTTTATATCCATTTGGTATAGTTTGAATCCCATAAGAGATGCAAAAGTACAAAGGATTCTTATTGCCTCTAGTCAAGCTACAGGAGCGAATGTCTCATTATAATCAATTCCTTCTTTTTGGTTATACCCTTGGGCTACAAGTCTTGCTTTGTTTCTGACCACATTTCCTTCTTCATCGAGTTTGTTTCTGAATACCAACTTGGTACTGATGATAGATTTTTTCTTTGTACAAGATTAGATCCCAGACTTCATTTCTAGCGAATTGATCTAGTTCTTCTTACATGGCTATTGTCCAACTCTCTGCATCTTCTAACCTCTTTGGCTATATAATAGAGATAAATTCTTGATGACTTATCATTCTATTGAGTTATCTTATGGTAAGAATTGGATTCTGAGGTACATCAAGGATTAATCTTTCTAGATGATCCTTCTTGGTTCTCGTTTCCTTGGGTAAGTCTTGATGAATAAGATCTTTCATTGCTTCTAGAGCTTAATCTTCAACTCTATGTTCTGAGAATATAATCTTAGATGGTTCATCCTCCGTTGATGTTTCCCCTTGGATTGGCTCAGAGGGTTGTTTATGTGAGATAGATTCTCCATCTTCCTCTGAACCTTTTCTTCTTCCTACATGGTCAGTTTCATCGAAATCTACATGTACTGACTCTTCTAATGTTGTTGTTCTTTTGACAAAGCCTCTATATTCTTTTCTATGTGTTGAGTAGCTAAGAAAAATAGCTTCATCTACTTTAAGATCAAATTTTCCTAATTGTTCTTTATTTTTTAATACAAAACGCTTACATCCAAATTCTTTAAAGTACCTAATTTTAGGTTTTCTACATTTCAAAATTTCATAGGGAGTTTTGTCAATTACTAACTTGATGTTTACCCTATTTAGTATGTAACATGTAGTATTGACTGCTTCTACCCAGAAATATTTGGGAAGGTTATTGTCATTGAGCATGGATCTGGCCATTTCAACTATTATTCTGTTCTTTCTCTCAACAACCCCATTTTGTTGGGGAGTATGAGGAGCAGAAAAGTTGTGCTCAATGCCTTTGGCGTTATAGAATCCAGCAAACAACCTATTTTCAAATTCTCTACCATGATCACTCCTTATTTTAAACAGAAGAAACCCTTGCTCAACTTCGACTTTGTTGCATAGTCTGGAGAAACCTTCATAGGCTTCATCCTTACTAATGAGCAATATGACCCATGTATACTTGGAATAGTCATCCACTATTACCATGGTATATCTATGTCCACCCATGCTCATAGGTAGAATAGGGCTAAACAAGTCTATGTGAACAAGTTCTAGGACTCCTTTAGTGGAAAACTCATATTTAGACTTAAAGCTCTTTTTAAACTACTTTCCATACTGACATGCATTACATAGATGATCCTTTTCAAAGTTTAAGCTTGGAAAATCCTCAACAAGTTTCTATTTGACTAGTTTGGTCAGAAGGTTCATGTTAGCATGTCCTAACCTTTTGTGCCATAGCCATGATTCTTTTTCTTTAAACATCAAGCATATGTCTTTCTTTGACTTGTCATTTAAATTAATTATGAATGCATGATTTACTTTGGGAGCATAAATAAGAGTTTCATTTTACTTACAATCAATGATGGAGCATCCTTTTGAGTCAAAGATGACTTTTCTTCCTTGGCCACATAGTTGGGCAACACTCAAAAGATTGAACTTTAAACCATTAACAAGAGATACTTCTTATATCTTGATTTCTAATCAATAAGAGATACTCGCGAGTCCGGCGTAAAAATGCCATGCTCACATGCTGCCCCTCATGGGATCACTGCTAATATGAGATCAGTATGGTCCCATGATTGAAAGAACAGCGGGGTTTAGAGATAATACTTACCCAGTCGCGGTTGGCACTCTTTTGAGGTGATGGCTGGAAGATTTCATCTTGGTGCTCGTCTTTCGGGGTTGGCCTCTCCATGCCTCTTGTGAATTGCCCATTTGGCAATGATTTCCCCTTGTGAGTTGATTGTGACTCTCAGAACTGTTGGGGAAAGGATGAAAGACGTATGCTCCATGCTTTTGACAATACGTCGACTATTGAGAGTTTTCGTTGAAATCCGTTATGGGATGGTTGACCGTTGTGGTCTGAATTTTATACCCCTTGTGAGTTGACCGTGATACTCAGAACTACTGGGGAAAGGATGAAAGTCGTGTGCTCCATGCCTTTGATGATACGTCGACTGTTGTGAGTCTTTGTTGAAATCCGCTGTGGGATGGTTGACTGTGATAAGACCAGGACAAGGTGTGAACTGTAGAAAGTTCAGATGACTATAAAAAGTTAGGATTTTTAACCGTAGAAGGTTCGGATGACTGTAAAAAGTTAAGAATTTTGAACCATAGAAGGTTCGGATGACTGTAAAAAGTCAGGAATTTTGAATTGTAGAAGGTTCGGATGATTGTGAAAAGTCAGGGTTTTAACTGCAGAAAGTTTGGATGACTGTGAAAAGTTAGGGTTTTGAACTGTAGAAAGTTCAGATGACTGTAAAAAGTCAGAATGAAAGAGGACTATAGAAAGTCTGTTGACTGTAAAAAGTCTGAATGAAAGAAATGCGAACTGCAGAAAGTCCGTTGACTGTAAAAAGTTTGAATGAAAGAGGACTGTAGAAAGTTCGTTGATTGTAAAAAGTCTGAATAAGATTTGGACTGTAAAAAGTCCCAAAGGATATGCAGACTGTAGAAAGTCTACGGTGGATGCCCTTTATGAGTTGAAGGGATACCTCCAAGAATGAGGAGTCTTATTAGTAGATATTCGTGATTTATGTTTTAATTCCTTGATTGAGATTGCTGAGAGCAAAAATTTTTGCCCCTTCAATCAATAAATAAAACATGAGAGTTCTGAGAAATATGGAAATTTGAGTTTGGGATTTTCGGGGATGTCCCGATGACTGCTCCGGTGTTTTGGGAGGCTTTTGTGATGTTGCTTGAAGGAGGCCTAGGTAGGCTTGAATTGACTTTAGGCTTGAATGGGCCATCGTCTCATTTGTAGGTTCCTCATATGGAGGTGGAGATTCTTCTCATCAGAGTTGCGTTACCTCGGTTTAGCATCGCCTTGACCTGTAAATGACATGATGCGTATGCATGCATGAATGACTTTATGCATGAACAATATTTATCATATGATGTATGTTCATCTGTTGTAGGTGTCGTGGGCCTCGTTCATTGAAGAGCCTTCTCTTATGCTGGTGCATGACTACCCTTAGGGTTTGTCTTGTTAGTGATTCCATGGGTGACTCCCTCAGAGCGACGACCATGGGTTCATTGAATCATATTCAAGTTCAAAGCTTGGGTCTGATTTAAGGAAAGTCTGGATGAGTTGTTGATTCCGCACTGTGTTGGCGATAATCATTTGGAAGCCATTTATCTGAAGTGTTGCCCATAACGTTCAAAGGAATAGATAATGAAGTGAGATAATGGTTCTAATTTCTACATAGATCACCCTTGTGAATTTTTTATCAATCGAACCTTATCCTAATTTTTGCCTGGATCGCATTTTCAGGTTTTCAATCCACTAGACTCATTTTTCTATTTTTTTATTTATTTATTTTTATCTTTTTTGATGATGTTTACTTCCGATATTCTACCATTGACATGCAAGCAATCAAAATAAGCCTATGCATAAAGATTTAGCAAAAATGATAATTCATTGATGGACTTAACAGGGGTATAAATGTTTCAAATGATTTGACTCCTGCCATTTATTAGCCTTTTCAGTTTTTCTAACCAATGTGGTCCTCTCGATGTCCTAAATTTTACCTGAGCCGCCCTTTTCTAGTTTTCAACTCAACGGACCATTCTTGTTGTGTTTTGAAAAGAAGCCCTAATTTTTTCTCAACTAACCGAGTGTTAATTGACAAGCTAAATACAAATTTATTTTGTGTTCGTACTACTTTTCATCGATTTATTTCTTTCACGTATGCATGGCAGCAATTGTGTAAGACTTGGTTGACTTGGTAGATCAATCACCATCCATGTCCGTGACTTCAGTTGCGGTTTTGTTCAGCATTTCTGACTAATTGGTTGTTGCTCATGCTGCTTTGCTGGCTTGAGATGTACGTGATGATGAGTCTTGATCATGATTACCCCACAAATAGTAGTGAGTCATGTGAAGGAACTGTTGATGCGTTCAACGATCTGACTCCTTTTTATCTTTAGCATTGACTCTTGTTTGATTATCCTACGAATGATGGGGATCCGTGTGATGGAGTTATTGACGTGTTCAATGATCTGATTCCTTCTTTGTGGCATTGCGCCAGTTGTTTGGTCTTATGAATGGTGATGGAGTTGTTGACATGTTCAATGATCTGATTCCTTCTTCGTGGCATTGCACTAGTTGTTTGATCTTGTGAATGGAATTGTTGACGTGTGCAATGATCCAACTCCTTCTTTGTGGCATTGCGCAAGTTGTCGGGTCCCAAATTGCTTGATCAAAATTTTGGCCTTATTCCAGCTCTGATCCTTATGAGTTAGTGGACGTTTCATGCGTGGAGATCTTCCCATTTACCTTTCATCCTTGTATGATGAGGTAATTGCTATCACGCATTGTCTAAGTACATGTATTTATCTCTCACTTCCTCTCAAAGAGTTAAATCATTTGAAAATTATTATAGGAAATCCATTCATACCCAAATTAATTTCATGAAATGATGCTTCATATGTGCTAAAAATATTATGCATATGTTTATGAGAATGCGTGATGTAATTGTTAGAATATCAAGCAAATAAGCAAAGTTCAATTTAAAAATACAAAAGCCTTGTAGGCAAAGTAGCTAAATGATAAATTATTACATAATCAAGCAGGTGTTATTCTAGTGTTCTTCTGATTCAAAGCGCTCCAGGGATTCGAAGTGCTCCATCATATCCGCCTTCTCAAACACTTCTTGATAGCTCTAGAAGATGTTTGATCCAAATTTGTTCTTGTATTATGGCAGTGCCCCGTCCAGAAGCTTGGTTATCATCTCTGGTAGAGTGAAGCAAGCCCGAAGCTTAACCTGTGTAGCCATCCATCATGTATAGTAGGATTTGAAGTTCTCACCCTGCTCTTGCCTTATAGCTTCCAGATGTTGCATCGTAGTTTCCATTTGAGAGTTGAAACCGTAGTGCCACAGCATGGCTTGAGCGAGGCTATTCCAATTGGTAGCTATGTCTGACGGGAGGTGGCTGTACCATTCGTTGACTGGGTGGCCCAAGGTGATGACAAGAGATTAGCCATCATCCGTTCGCTGACCCTTAATGCTTTCATCACCGTTTGATAATGCGTCAAGTGAGCACACGGGTCACCAGATCCTACGTACTTCTCAAACTATGGCATTGCGAAGTTTGGGGGTAAGCTATCTTCATCCCTGATTGTTGGTTGCACTGAGTATGAATTCATGAGATGACTACCGTGAGTGGCAAAGAATTATTACCATAGTTCTGCCATTCTTGGTTGTTGGAGGATGGCATTCCTTGTGCTTGAATAAGAGCCATATTGCCCTTGGGGATATGCCGCAAAGTGGGGCGGTTGAGGTGCCTGAAACTGTGAGGTGGCCAACGTATTCCAATTAGGAATAGGGTGTTGGGTCATTCCTTGGTAGAAAGGCCCTAATGCAAATATCGGCTGGACAAGCTACCCCCAGAAGTGTTGGGGAGGATTGAAGAAGTTATATCCTGGTTATCCAATCAAAGCCTGGTATAGCTGACTTTGTCTTGCCCCGAACTGATAAAAGGTAATTGGGGGTACCATGTGTGAGGTGGGAGGTCCCCCTGTTGGATTAGCATTGTAAAGGGTGTCCTCTGGGTTGGATGCTACGTTCTAGGCCCTCTCTACATGTAGGCGAATGAGCGATGCTTAGGTGTTTGCTATGGGCAAAGGCATCTAAGGCAGCTGCAATCTTGGCGCTCACCGATGATTGCTGAGGATTTTATCTTGTAAGGATAGTGTGATCTTCCCTCATGCTTTCTTCTTATGGATTGGCCATAACAGCACATGGAACTGAATCTGAGTCTGAACCCGAGTCCTCACTTGAGTCAGTGTACGGAACCCCTCCAGATTGTCCACAATTGGGGAAACACAAACTAGCAATGAGCAGGCCTCTTCCTAGCTAAGATACACAATCAGAGGGTCAGATTTGCTTGTAAGATTCGTGACATGAATCATGATGTGAGAAATGCATGATATGTTTAATATTATGGCTGCATTCACAAAGGGTTAGCATGCCGTGATGCGATAAAACTCATGTTTGTCAATCCATTTGAAACAAACAGGGTTAGTCATTAGTAGTAAAGATGTAACTCAAATGATAATAAGACCTAACCCGTGTGGTGAGGACTTGAGGTTAAGATGACATGTGTTTTGCCAATCCATTTGAAATAAAATAGGTGGATTGTTGTATTACCCGTGTGGTAATAGGCTTATGGTTGAGGTGTGGCTCGTGTTTTGCCAATCCAACAAAATAGAAGGGTTGCCATAATACCCGTGTGGTAATAGGCTTGTGGTTGAGATATGACTCATGTTTTGCTAATCTTTTTGAAACAAAATAGGAGGGTTGCCATAATACCCTTGTGGTAATAGGCTTACGATTGAGATGTGACTCGTGTTTTACCAATCTTTTTGAAACAAAACAGGATGGTTGCCATAATACCAGTGTGGTAATAGGCTTACGATTGAGATGTGACTCGTGTTTTGCTAATCTTTTTGAAATAAAACAGCGAAGTTTGCCTATTACTCAAGTAGCAATAGGCATTCCAAAGTCATTTAAGAGGGTTGCATCCTAGAGATGTAAGTATGTGTTTGCCAATCCTTTTGAAACAAACAAATCGAAAAAAATGAAAAACGATCGTGTATCATCCAAGTGATAATACACTTTTGAATTTTGAGAGTTCAACGCCAAGGATTATTCTTGGTGAGTCCGAGTTTGGGTAAAAACATTGCTTCATACCCTATGAGGTACTGAATAAAAGGATGCCATTTTGGCAAGAAAGGTGGTAAGTTTGCCAATCTTTTTGAAACAAACAAACCAAAAAAATGATAAATGGTCATGTATTACCCAAGTGGTAACACACTTTTGAATTTTGAGAGTTCAAGTTCGGGTAAAATAATGTATTATACCCTATGTTTTTGGGAGTGAGGAGTTCTAAGAGATTCACGTGTGAGAACACAAACATGGGTGACCCTAATCTTAGGTGACACTGTCTCATCTCTAATTCTAGGTTCGAGTTCAGGTAGAACAATGTGTCATACCCTAGGCTTAGAATTCCATGAATCTAAGCGGACAAAGGTTTGAGTGCTTAGTAAGCACGATTTTGAAGTGGGTAGGTATTTTCCCCATTTGGGCTTTTGGTATGTGTGATTGCCCCTGAAGGGCTGTGAGTTGGATATTGAGTGGACATCTCAAGGATGATGTGTAGGGTGATACAATCTATAGTGTCAACTATGCCTAAGTGTGTGTCATATTGGTTTGGTATCATGATATGTACACTTAATATCATGAGTGTGTGCATTCAAGTGTCTGCATAAAAATTCATGGTCAGTATGACGCTCTTTGTGAAATGGTGATGTGATAAACACGTAGCTCATAGCAAACAACGTATCTCTTCCAACCTTATGTCTCCCACATATAAGAGGTAGGCTCTAGGTTTGGATCATCTTAATACCGTGAAGTATTAAGGAGCGAACCTGCATAAAAAGATGCATTTATTTTGGTAAACCTAGGGAAAGTGTCTACAGTGTCCTTATATGAGCTTGGTCATGGTTGTTGATGTAGAAGGTTTTTGTTGCACTATGATACACTTTTCCCCCTTTTCAAGAGAGTCCATGCTGTATGGCAGCCAGTGACCCACTCGCAAGGTTCGTTCGATCACCAGGGGGTCACGAAGTATACTTTCACAAGCTTCTAGATCAAATAGGGCACCCTAAGCTTAATGGCTAATCCATCTAATGCATATACTCCGTTTGATATTTTAAATGTGGGTTAACTCATTTGACGACTTTTTAATACTCATCCAAAAATCTTTTAAACTTTTAAGTTTAAAAAAAAAGATATCCCCAGCGGAGTCGCCACTGTGAGTGGATGACGTTTCAGAGGTCCCGCGCGGATGCCGCGAGGCGCTGGCCTCGTGAGATGGGGCGTGAGGTTTTCGAAAACATTGCAAAAGAGCACGTTGAAAAAGAGGTTCCCAAAAGGGAAACCGTGGTTTTCTTGAAAATGCGTTGCAAATTCAAAAGACTCGAGATCAAAATCTCTAGTCTGTGTTACTCAGAGTTGCCACCCAGATCACCTCTTCCGGGAAATTTTAGTACAGCATAGATCCGTATGCCTAATCCGTAGCACAAAGTAGAGATTCGGGTCTGGGATGAGTTATCTATTTCATCGTCATTTGAGTTAAATTACACTATGAGTGAGAAACCACGCTTATAATATTAGAACTAAACTAGATGTTTTCAGTTTATTTTCATTGCGCATGCATAAAATGGTAAGTAAATTGCGAAAAGCATTAAATAAATGCAGAAAAGTAAATTAATAAATTACATAACTCAGGGGATTCAACCGCTCGCCTAATCTATTAATTACAATTCCCGTAAAAGTACTTGCAATACCCGAAGGAAAATTAATCCCTAGGCATACATCTAGCCTGCATCCATAAAGGTTAGCATGAGATATGGCATGTATGTTCGATTTTGACTTTAATGAGGCTCGTGTGGCCTAATTAAAACATCGGCGATTTAAATTTGTTTAAATAAAAATGGTTCATTTTTGTTTACACGTACGTTGGTTGATTTTATTAGTGAAAATGACCGCATGGCAATGTGGTGAGGACTGTTATCCAGGAACATGTTTTATTCCCTTCGTGGGGGTGACCTAGAACAACATTTAGGAATTTAAATCTAGGTCAAACATGCATAACATAGTCATCGTTTGGGTTAACAATAGTGACAACGTCATTCATATCGTTATCGACTTCCCTGTGACGGGTGATATCAATATAAATGGCCCAAATCACTTTCATTGCTACTCTGAACTTTAATTAATGTATTAATACATTAAGAAATCATATAAATCCCAAATAATTACAAATCAGAGGTTTGTTACCCCCAATGATGTATTTTCAAACTCAGGATAGTCTCAGCGGGTCATTCTAGGCTTAAACAGCTCGAAACGGAGCGAAACAAAACAAAATTGCATCCTACCAGCTCAATATCATTAACGGTATTGGTTGATATCATTAACAGTATCCATTGATATCGTTAACGGTATCAATTCTCTAGACCTCCAGTAAACATGCAAAAATAGCAGAAAATAGCACAAATAATAATACAAACTTCAAATGATCATAACTTTTGCTATACGTAACGAATTTTGATGATCTTTATCATTCCACAAAGCTCAAGATGTGTAGAATATTTTAATGTAAATAAAATAGAAAAAAAGACTTAAGATCATACTGAAAATGCGAAAAATAGAATGGTGCGCAAAAATAGAAAAAATCGAAAACAAAACGAAACTTCAAAAATAAAAGTATGAAAACGTAAGCACAAACTCTAGGAACTCAGAGGTTTACCCTATAGCTATGAATCCACTTTGTTTGGTCCACGAAAATACCCGAAAAGTCCTTGTTTCTTTGGTTCAATTTTGCATCTTTTGACAGGGATGGAGATTAGAGGTCTCCTTTTTGAGGGAAGGCAGTACTTCCTGGGAATGATATGTAAAATGAGAAAGGGAAGAACAAGAGTTACTTCCTCCCTTGGGTTTAGATCTTAGAAATGCTCTAAAATCTCAAAGTTTTCTTTGGTTTTTATTTTTGTGTTTTTTGGGATTTTTCATGGCTATTTTTGTTGGGATTTTTGAAGAGCTCTTGAGTTCTTTTCTTTGCTCCCCCCTTTCTCCCTTTTCTCTTTGCTGAAACTTTCTTTTCTTTTGTGTGGACTTCCTTCAATCCAAAAGTCTAAGTGGTTCACCCACCAATTTTGTCCCATTACCCCATTTTTCCACCCATGTAGGTTAGCAGCCAGTTGACCTGCTGTTTGGAGGCCAAAAGTTCGGATTTATGGGTGGAAATTGGGTTTTTTGTTGAATAATGCGAGGCCTGCCTTTTCTGGCTGTCTGTAAACTCGATATCGTTAACGATAAGGATCGATATCGTTAATGATAAGGGTTGATATCGTTAACGATATACATCCATATCATTAACGATATCGAATGGTCCAACGGGAATTTCTTAGTTTGGGCATTCTAAAGGGAAATGAGGCCCAAAGAAACAAGGTAGATGATTTTCGAGTGTTTTCAAAACCTTGCAAAATGTGAAACGCTAACAAGGGAAAAACTACAGCTTCATCATCAAACTCAAAAGTTGGGCATAAAAATCCCGTGCTCACACTAGGATTTACTCCCACTACTCTCATAGAGGTGTTAGATCCTGACTTTTTAGCTCTGGTTCATCTTTCTCGAATCGAGGTATTTATTAAAAACCCATCTTTATTATTTTCTTTCTAGATTTATTAATTTTTTATTTTGTTTAGAAAGTATAATTTAGCCAAAACTTGATTTATGTCACAGAATTTAGTCTACAAAAGTACAAAAAATAGAAAAAAATCAAAATAAGGTCCGTCGAAAAAAACCCTAGTGGACAAAACTCTTACCGAGACCCTTAGGGGTTTCGCCAGACTCTAGTGAGGCTCCTTTGAGGTCCCCAAGGGATTCACCGGAGTTTATGACGATACCCCTCGGGGTCTCCGCGGTCGAAATTTTTATGTGTGTGTGTGTGTATTAAAATTGATTTCGCAACATGTTTTCTTTGATTTCATTTGCAGTCTTCCATACTCCGACATACAGGCGGGTATTCCATGGTTCAGGCTTGGTGGTAGGATGCTTTGTCTCGGTCGGTGCTTGTTCAGGCCATCAAGGCCACAGGCTTCGGTGACTAGAACGATCCTTGCGACAGATGCTACTGCCATACGCGATGTCCATTGCGATGGCATAGAGTTGGTGTGATATCTCTCACACTTTCCATCTTCCCATCGAAGAAGTCATTGTTACCTTGTTTGACATGGTGGCAATCACTGGTCTGCCGTGGACCAAGATGATGATCCATTTTGATGCTTTCTTGGAGAGGTTTTTCGAGGCTCCTCCTACCTACCAACGCGTCAGGGATTTGTTTGGTGTTGATCTGAGGGGCCAGGCATTGCGTTACAGCGTGTTGGTTGAGTATAAGACTGGTTGGTAGTCTATTTCGGCAGTAGAGATTCCATTGTATGTTCGATCTTTTCTTATCACCTTGTTGAGTGTGACCTTCTTCCCAGTCTCGAACAATAAGATCAACTACAAGTTGATCGAGCCCTTGGCAGATTTGGATGGCATTAGTGGCCTTAACTGGCCCCGGGCAATATTGGCCCAGACATATTTTGCACTCAACTTGGTTACGAGGGCTCATCTAAGGACACTATGATGTTGCTCCATGGTTCTTCAGGTACTATTTGTTCATTTTCAATTAGTGAATATCGATTATTTTTTATTTACATTGATTGACTTTTTTATCATGTAGGCCTGGGCTTTCTTTTATGGCTTCCTCCCCACCTCGCGATTCATTGATGCTCCCGATGACTCCCCTTACATTACCCAGATTTGTTCATCCTTCGAGGGGGATGTATTGGACCATGAGGGATATTACAAGTACCTTTATGATTTGACACTCGAGCTGGTGAGGGTCCTGGTTTTGGTAGATAAAACTACATTCATCCTTTACATGAAGTTCACACTGTTTTGACTTTGTTGTTTTTCAGGTAGTTACATAACACATGGAGGGGGTTCTTGGGCTATCGAATGGTGAAGGAGGTCCAGAAGGAGGTGGACTAGAACCGCTTCATCTTAGAGGGTCCCAAGACGCGCGAGTGGTACTTAGGGGAGCGTATCCAATTCTGGTGCACTAAGCTAGTGTCTGAGAGGTGTATTCCCCCTATGCTTCTTACCAGATTGTTTTGAGTGCACTCGGTGATCATCGACCCGAAGGAGCAACATTTATTCTTTGAGGAGCATGGCATGAGGTTCTCTAGCCAACGTGGTGATTACAAGACATTTATTCGGGAGATGCTCCTCTTGCTTCGTGCTCCGACTCATCCCGAGGTAGAGTGACCACCTACACGGTTGTGAGCGGGCGACACGGTGCTGTGGGCTGAGAGCGCGCGGGATCATAAGCGCGATCCACCGGGGTGTTTGGAAAAAGAAGAGAAAAGGAACCGGGTCTGGGACCCGGGAGCAAAAGGTTTGAAAGAGAAAAAGGTGAAAAACGTTTAAGATCGGTTCGAACCCGAATCCGCCATCTCTTAATGTGGAGTAGCCACCTGGATTAGCTCTTTCTAGGAATTAGAGTCCTGTGAGGCTTAACGTCCGGGGGACGGCCCACTAAGACACAGAGATTCGGGTCCGGGATAAGTTGCTTATTTCTTATTAGATCACATTAAATTACATCTGCAGAAAACCGTTTTCTTTTAATTGTACATATTCGCACTTAGGTTGTTTTTGGAGTTAAATGCATGATTCACGTATTGCGAAATATAAACCATCCATAAATCAGAAAAATAAACCATCCACAAAATGGTAAGTAAATGCGAAAAGTAAATGCAGAAAATAAAAGTACAAGGCTTCAAAAATCGGGGGATGCAACCGCCTGCTATCCTATTAATTACATTTTCCGTAAAAAAATGCAATACCTGAAGGAAAATAAATCCTAAACACACATCTAGCCTGTATCCACAAAGGTTAGCACAGGGAATATATAAGGTATGCTCGATTTGATTTTGACGAGGCCCGTGTGGCCTAATTAAAACATCGACGATTTAAAGTTGTTAATGTAAATAAAAATAGTTCATTTTCATTTACACGTATGTTGGTCAATTAGTGAAAATGATCGCATGGCAAAATGTGAGGTTTGTTATCCGGGAATATATTTTATTCCCTTCGTGGGGTTATTCTAATACAAAAAGATAAAAAGAAATAAAAGAAGAAGAGAATTACAATATTTACAATAAAATAAAATAATTCCTAGGTTCACATGTAGAATGGAATTAAGAAGAAAAGGAGGAGCACAAAATAAGCAGCTCTAAGAACTCAGAGGCTTTACCCTTTTGGTGTGAATCCACTTCGGCGTGTCCGTTCAATCCCCGGGAGCGTTCCACATTCGTTTTTGTAGTTTAGGTGATTTAATGTGAAAAGGTTGATGTAAAAGTCCAAAAATCTTCATTTAATTCTTGGGATTTTAGTGTAATTTAATTGGATAAAAGAATTGGTTGTTTAAAAAATAAAGTGTTTATTTATCCGAAAGATAATCAGACTCTGGTTCTAAATTGGTTTTAGACCCAAGAATATATGAGGATTAAAGAAGAAATTTGATTTTAAGATAAAGAAATTCGAGATCCAAAAGTGATTTTGATCCGATAAAAAGTTAGAAGAAAGTGTGGAATATTGTTTTGATTTTTTTGTTTTGAAAGAGTGGATTTTTCTCTCTGAATTTTCCGGCCCCGTGTACTGAAAAAGACTGACTATTTATAGATAAAAAAGTCACGAAAAATCCAAAACATAGAGCCTCGCCGGCGAGGGTCTCGTGCGCGAGGCTCCCTCGCGCGGCCTCATTGGGGTGTCTCGCGCGCGAGGGTCCTCGCGTGGGAGGGTGTCTCACGCAGGGGGCCTCACGCGAGAGGGTCCTCACACGCGAGGGTGTCTCGTGCGCGAGGCCATCTCTCGCGCAAGGCTGCCTCCACGCCAGGCTACCTTCGCGCGAGGCTCCCTCCGCGCGTGATTGCGTCTTCTTCATTTTTTTATTTTATTATTATTATTATATATATATATATATATATATTTCTTTTTTGTATTTTTTTTAGTTAAATAATTTAAAATGTCCGAGGAGGATTCCCATTTGAAGATCGTCGGATGGTCGAAAATCATGTGATTCGAGGATAAATTTCCCGAAAAGCCATCATCATTGAACGCGCGAGCTGGTAAAAAATCATGTGTTCATAGCTGCCCCTCATGTGATAATTGCTGGTTGCATAACCAGTATTATCACATGAAAAGAGCGGAGGGATTGAGAATATACCTGATTGGTGCGGCTAGTGACATCTTGTTCCTAATTGGTGATGACATAGGCCTTCCTTTCTGTCCATGTTCCTTCATAGGGTTTGATGCCCCTTGTGAGAGGGTCGACCGTTTCTTTCTGCGGCGTCCCTGTTGTGGTCGGCAACTGTTTCATTCTTCGATTGAGACTGTTTCATTCTTCAGTCATTGAGATAACCGTTTCCTTCTTTGGTTGTGTTTTAACCTGCTTCCTGTAACAAATCAGAGAAAAGGATTATGTTAATACATTTTTATGATGAATGTTTTAATTGTTTGATTGAGTTTATGTGAAGCAAAAATTTTTGCCCCTTCAATTAAAGCATGGGGAATAAATAAGTTTAATAGAAATTCAGGGATGTCCCGAGGATTGCTCCGTTGTAGGAGGTTTTTGTTGCAATTTTAACTTTAGGCTTGAATGGGCCACCCTCTTGCTTGTAGATTCCTCATGTGGATGTGGAGGCATCTTCTTTACCTGTAAATGACATGATGTGAATGTTATGTATGCATGTTTTTATGTGTAAACAATATTTATTGTATGATGTATGTTCGTCTAGTGTAGGCGTCATGGGCTTCATTCAGTGAAAAGCCTTCTCTTATGCTGGTGCATGGTTGCCCCTATGACTTATCTTGTTAGGGATTCCATGGACGACTCCCTCAAAGTGACGACCATGGGTTCATTGAATCAGATTCAAGTTCATAGCTTAGATCTGATTTGAGGAAAGTCCGGATGAATCGTCGATCCTACGTTGTATTGATGATGATCACTTGGAGGCCATTTGTCTGAAGTGTTGAAGGTATATGACGTTTCTTACCGTTCTGAAGAGGAGATGATGAACTTGATATTTCTTTGGTTCTATGTGTTTCATAGATCGCCCTTGCGGGTTTTCAATCTATCGAACCTTGTCTTAATTTTTGCCTGGACCGCCCTTTCAGGATTTCAATCCAACAGACTTATTTTTCTCTTTTTTTTTTATGTTTGCGACGTTCTACCATTGGCATGCAAGCAATCAAAATAAACATATGCATAAAGATTCAACAAAAATGATAATTCATTAATGAACTTAACAGGGGTATAAATGTTTCAAATGATTTGACTCTTGCCATCAATTAGCCTTTTCAGGTTTTCTAACTAATGTGGTTCTCTTGATGTCCTAAGTTTTGCCTGAGCTACCCTTTCCGGGTTTTCAACTCAGCGGACTATTCTTTTTGTGGCTTGAAAAGAAACCCTAATTTTTGCTCAACTAACCGAGTGTTAATTGACAAGCTGATTTTTTTGTACTACTTTTTAGAGATTTATTTCTTTCACCTATGCGTGATAGCAATTGTGTAAGATTTGGTTGATTTGTTAGATCAGCTGCCGTTCATGTCCATGACTTCAGTTGTTATCTCGTTATGCATTTCTGGTCGATCGGTTGGTGCTCACGTCACTTTACTGGCTTGAGGCGTATGTGATGATGAGTCATGATCATTTGTGTTTCCTCTGATGGTACGATGATTGCAAGTAGTAGCGTGTCATGCGAAGGAGTTATTGACATGTTCAACAATCTGGCTCCTTTTTATCTTTAGTATTGACCTTTGTATGACTATTCCATGAATTGTGGTCATGGAGTTGTTGACATGTCCAATGATTTGACTCCTTCTTGGTGATGTTACATTAGTTGTTTGGTCCCGTGAATGGCTGTGATGGAGTTGTTGACATGTCCAACGATTTAACTCCTTCTTGGTGATGTTGCACTGATTGTTTGGTCCCAACTTGCTTGGTTGACATTATGACCTTATTCTGGCTTCGATCCTTTTGATCTTTGCATTCTTCGTTCTCTTGGTTGAGTCAGTGGATATTTCATGCTTGGAGATCTTCCCATTGATCTTTCGTCATTTTATCTTGAGGCAATTGCTATCACGCGTTGTTTAAGTACATATATTTATGTCTCCCTTTCTCTCAAGAGTCAAATCATTTGAATTTTTGTGGGAAATCCATTTATACCCGAATTAATTTCATGAAATGATGTGTCACATGTGCTAAAAACAATATGTATATGTTTATGAGAATGCATGATGTCATTAATAAAATATCAAGCGAATAAACAAAGTTCAATTTAATCAAAGATAATTTAAAAGCCTCACAAGTAAAGTAGCTGAAAGCTAAGTTATTACATAATAATCCCTCACGGGTTAGTTCCCCCCTAGGTGTCCATGGACTCGAAGTGCTCCATCCGCTCTACCTTCTCAAACACTTCTTGATAGCTAGAGAAGCTATCAAATCCGAATTTGTTCCTGTATGGCGGTAGTGCGCCGTCCAACAGCTTTATTATCATCTCCGATAGGGTCAAACGAGTCTGCAACCTGACTTGTGTAGCCATCCAACGCGTATAGTAGGATTTGAAGTTCTCACCCTGCCTTTGCCTTATAGCCTCCAGATGTTGCATTGTGGTTTCCATCTGAGAGTTGAAACCATAATGCTCCAGCATAGCTTGAGCGAGGCTATTCTA
>CATIWQ010189917.1:0-11087 GCA_949673415.1 Euphorbia schlechtendalii | reverse complement strand
GCCGCATAATTGAATCTTAGAGAGTGTAGAACCGTATTGTTGAAAGTCATATATGTGCATTGTCTTGTCTTTGAGTCTTTGCATTCTCATCTTTCCAAACTTGTTTTTAGGAAAGGCATATCTACTCTACTCTTCTTATTTTCATATCTTTTCGACTTTCACCAAATCTATCTTCAAAATTATTTTTAAAAAAAACCTTCGCATCATTTTCTTTTCGATTTCTGAACTAGACCTTCCCTGTGGAATCGATATCTTTTAAAACTACATCGCAACTGTATACTTGCAGTTATCATCATTTTTCTATTTGATAAGAGGTATTGACAACACCTATATTTTTTTGTGAACAAGTTTTTGGCACTGTTGATATTTAGCCAAACTCTTTGCGTAAAAGTTATTAAACTTATCAGTAGAAAAGTGGTGAACACACTCCACAAGCATATCGGGGCTTGAAAGGTTAAAAGAAATGATGGATGAATCCCCACACTTGGGTTTTCAATAAACCTTACTCCTTCAAAAGAGGGTAATTAGCGTATCTTAAACAAGGAAATTTGAACCGAGCCTTAAAAGACGTCGAAATCGATCAAGGGAGGGATATCTGATAACATAATATTGAATATTAGCCCACAGACTCATGAGGCCCATTTTGAAGCCCACAAAGACGTAAACATGGAACCCTTGGAGAGAGCCATGTGGCAATCATTGAAGAGGATAAAATAGTTATTGCAAGCCATTAAAGAGGGTGTCATTAAGAGCTCAAATGTAATAATTGCTTTAATTACAACAGTCAACTTGACCCATATATTAGGCAGAGCTACTATGGAGATTGGTAAGCATTCTATCACCCTCAATACTTACATTATTATTCACTCGTTACCTGAGAACTAACTTAGGAAATACAGGGATCATCAAAAGGAAAGTAAAGGTGAATGGTACCATAGATAAGTATAAAGCTAGATTGGTTATCCAATGTTTTAGGTAAAAAGAAGGAATTGACTTCTTTAATACCTATGCCCTTATTGTGAGAACCTCAACTATTAGGTTGTTGATAGCACTTACAGCTATTCACAACCTTGTAATTCATCAAATGGATGTAAAAATTGCATTCCTAAATGGTGAATTGGATGAGGAGATCTATATGATACAATATGATAGGTTGTGAAAATAAGGTATGCAAGTTGAAGAAATAATTATATGGATTGAAACAAGCACTAAAAGCTTGGCATCCAAAGTTTGATAATGTGGTCTAATGTTTTTCTTATCAACTATGCAGACAAGTGTGTGTGTGAGTGTAACAAGTTTGATGCTTTTGGTAAAGGAGTTATGATTTTTTTATATGTAGATGACATGTTGATTTTGGTACTGACCAAAATCAAGTTGATAAAACCAAGAAATTCTTATCATCTAGTTTTGAGATGAAAGATTTGGAGGAAGCTGAAGTGATTCTTGGTATAAGAATCAAGCGAAAGAACTATGTTATTTCAATTTCTCAATCTCACTATATTGAGAAGATTTTGAAGAAATTCAACTTCAAGTATTATTCTCCAGTTAGCACTCCTATATATCCTTGTCTTAAGCTTCTACCTAATAAAAGTGTTGCAGTATCTCAACATAAATACTCAAGAGCTATAGGTAGTCTTATGTATGCCATGATTGATACTAGGCCATAGCCTATGTAGTTGGAAAACTTAGTAGGTATACTAGTAATCCTAGTTCGCATCATTGGCAAGCTTTGAGCTGAGTGTTCAAGTACTTAAAAGGAACCAATGATTATGGTTTAACTTATACGGGATTTCCTTCAATTTTTAAAAGATATTCAGATGCAATTTATATTTCTAATGAAGGAGATAGTTCTTCCACAAGTGGATGGGTATTCCTTCTTGGGGGAAGTGTTATCTCTTGGGTGTCAAATAATCAAACTGTATCACTGACTCGATAGTGGAATCTGAATTCATACCATTAGAAGCAACTGGTAAGTAAGCTGAATGACTGAGACATCTAATCTATGAAATTCCATGTGGCCTTAACCAATATACCTATATTTATTAGATGTGATAGTGTTGGTCCATAAACGGGCTCTTAACAACATCAGAGGGGGGTGAATGCTTAAACTTGGTTACTTTTAGATTTTTCACGATTTAATTACGAAGTTCGATTTTTATATGTGTGCTAAGTATGCATGCTGAGTGCAATATAAAAAAGAATAAATTGGTCAGCTTTGCTGGCACTATTTATCTTCAATCTTTAGCTAAGTAAGACTTAAGCAACATAGATCGGATAATAAGCAGTATAATGAATGAGGGAGAGAGATGAATGAGCTGATCACTGATCAAGATAAATGCTTAAAGTTATAATGTCAACACTTGAGATTTATCCTGGTTCGGCCCCTGGCTTGAAAAATTTAATCACTAACTGTTCCTCACACTGTTTCTTAACAAACTTGACAGTGTTATCCATGAGTCATCTCATGCTTGATTTCCAACACTTAGCCAAATTTCTGATATTTTCATCCTTCTTCATCGTGGATTTTCCATACCAATCAATTACCTCGATACATAGAATTGTTCCTTTAGCAATGGTTTGGTGAAGATATCAGCGCGCTGCTCCTCTGATAGAACATACTCCAACTTGACATCACCTCGTAGCATATGATCTCTAATGAAGTGATGCCTAATGTTGACATGTTTCATTCTCTCATGCTGAACTGGATTCTTAGATAAATCAATTGCACTCTTATTATCACACATAACTTCGAGATAATTAGACTTGATGCTATAATCCTCCAGTTGCTACTTTATCCAAAGCAATTATGCTACGTAACTTCCTGATGCCATGTACTTTGCTTTAGTTATACTTAGGATAACAGAAGTTTGCTTCTTACTGTACCAAGAGACAAGACACTCTCCAAGGAAATGACATCCTCCTATTGTACTCTTCATGTCAAGTTTCTCTCTTCCATAATCAGCATTTGTGAATCCCCTAGGAGTGAAATCTGAACTGCTGGGATACCACAGACTTGCTTCGATCAAGCTTTGCAAGTACCTGAGAATCCTCTTCACAACTGCTAAGTGAGAATCTCTAGGATCAGCTTGATACCGAGCATAGTAGCACACAACATACTGTATGTCTGGCCTACTAGTTGTGAAATAAAGAAGAGAACCGATAATTCCTCTATAGAATTTGCTATCCATAGGTTTACCTGCTTCATCTTTACTCAAGATAGTATCTGTAGGCATAAGAGTGGACATTGGCTTTGAATGTTCCATGTCAAATTTCTTCAGAACTTCTCTGGCATATTTGGACTGACTGATGAAGATTCCATCATTAGTCTGGTTGATTTGAAGTCCAAGAAAGAAATTGAGCTCTCCCATCATTGACATCTCAAACTCGCTCTTCATCTGCTTACTGAATTCCTTGCATAGCTTCTTATCAGTTGCTCCAAATATAATATCATCAAAGTATATTTGGACAAGTAACACATCTTCTTTCCTTCGCTTGATAAATAGAGTTGTATCTACTTTTCCCCTTTCATAGCCTTTGCCAATCAAGAAATTGGTGAGCCTCTCATACCAAGCTCTTGGAGCCTGCTTCAATCTATAAAGAGCTTTCTACAATTTGAAGACATGCTCAGGATTCTATGCATCTTCAAAGCCTGGAGGTTGGTGAACATAGACTTCATCTTGAATGAATTCATTCAGGAAAACACTTTTGACATCCATTTGAAACAGTTTGAAATTCATATGGGATGCAAAATCACAAAGGATTCGAATAGCTTCAAGACGGGCTACTAGTGCATAGGTCTCATCATAATCGATGCCTTCTTACTGGTTGTAGCCTTAAGCAACAAGCCTGGCCTTATTCCTGACAACAATGCCATCTTCATCTAGCTTGTTCTTCAATACCCATTTGGTACCGATAATTGATTTTCCTTTAGTCCTAGGAACTAGATCCTAAACATCATTGTGCTTAAACTGATCCAATTCCTCTTGCATTGTGATCATCCAATAATCATCTCCTTCTGCATCTTCAAACTTCTTGGGTTTGATCAATGATATGAAGGCTAGATTACACATCATCCAACTGAGCTAACCTCGTGTCATCACAGGATTATGAACATCATCAACTACTTTGTCTAATGAATGGTTGCGATAAACTCTAATCTCTCACGGAAGACTCCAATCAACTACTGGAGGATCGACAACTGGATGCTGAGGTGGAGGTTGATCTTTGCCATCGTTGAAGTTGATAGAAAGATCTTCATTGTCATCTTTGGCTTCCTCAGCTAGGGGCTCCTGTGCTGAGTTGGGTAAGCACAACTTATGGTATACTGAGTGATTTGAGAGCTGGGGAACTCCTTCATCTTCATCAAAGGGATGTCTTCTACAATGTTATTTTCATCGAAATCTACATTCAAATAATCCTCTAAAAGGCCGGTACGCTTGACATATATTCTGTATGCCCAATTGTTAGTTGAGTATCCCAAAAAGATACCTTCATCGGATTTAGGATCAAACTTTCCAAATTGCTCTTTGGTGTTAAGAATATAGCACTTATAGCCAAAAGATCTGAGATGACCAATCTTAGGCTTGCGCCCTTGCCAAAGCTCATAGGGTGTTTTCTCAAGAATTGGGCGAATTAAAACCCAATTCAAGATATAACAGGCTATGTTAATAGCTTCTCCCCAAAAGTACTTTGGTAGATTTTTATCACTCAGCATGGATCAAGCCATTTCAACTATTATCCTATTCTTCCTTTCTACAACCCCATTTTGTTGAGGCGTATGAGGAGAAGAGAAGTTGTGGTCAATTCCATGCACTGAATAGAATTCTTTGAAACTGAAATTCTCGAATTCACGTCCATGATCACTTCGGATTCTACAGATTTTAACTCCAATTTCGTTCATTATCCATTTACTGAGTTTGATAAAAGATTCATAAGTCTCGTCTTCGATACTCAGCAAGACTGCCCATGTGAATCTCTTGAAGTTATCTACTACCACCAATGAGTACCTCTTACCACCCAAACTCATAGGATGAACTGGGCTAAAAAGATCAAGGTGGAGTAACTCTAATGGTCTCTTAGTTACTACATGATCTACTGATCTAAATGATTTCTTAACTTGCTTACCAAGCTGACAAGTAGAGCAAAGTTTATCCTTCTCAAAGCTGATACTGGGTAAACCCACAACTAATTGCTTTTTGGCCAGTTTGGATAGAATGTTTATATTAGTATGACCCAACCTTGTGTGCCAAAGCCACATATTATCCAGCTTAGATACAAGATAAATGTTAGTGGAGCCAAGGGATAAATCAATCATATAAACATTATTGATCCTGGGAGCAAAGAGTATAGTTGAGTCAGTTTTACAGCCAATTACAGAGCCTCATGTTGATTTAAACATAACCTTCCTGCCTTTGTCACAGAGCTGGGCTATGCTAAGCAGATTGAACTTCAGACCCTTGACAAGAGAAACCTCCTCGATTGAAGGAGAGACACCAACAATGCCATAGCCTACAATCTTACCTTTCTGGTTATCTCCAAAACTAACACTTCCATTTCTTTTACGCTCTAATGAGATGAACTAGCTTTCAGCTCCCATCATATGCCTAGAGCATACGCTATACAAATACCACATTTGAGAGTCATCAGCGGATCAAAGGCTCACCTGTAAAATAATCACGTTTTCTTAGGTACTCATGCTTTCAAGCTGGGTCCTCCTTTGTTAGCAGTGCTTAGGTTTGACCCATCGCACTCGTCATAATAACCATTTTTATGATGACAAAGAACTATGGCATGTCCAGCTTTCCCACAAAAATCGCACACCATTTGTTGTTTGGGCTGGCTCACTTTCTTCTGTTTAGAGGAATTCTTCCTCTTAGAATTACGAGTTTGGTTACTCTGAGTTTGACTATTGGCTAGAGGAGGAAACTCTTTCTTCTTTAAAGCTGTTATCTCAGCAGTCAACTCATCTAATTACTTAGTGAGCTTGCTGATAGTACATTCTTGATACTCAGCTTTTTCTTGAAGAAAACGGATATCAAGCGATAAGGAAGCATTAATATCTTCCAGATCATCACTTCTCCTCACTATCTCTTTGATGTTCTTCATTGATTTATTAGTTAGTTTCATAACATCAAATATAGCCTGGGTGAATTCATCAATGGACAAAGGAAGTTTAGAATGTAACTAAATTTGATGGGCTTTTCCTTTATTACGCTCAGCTTCAGAATTCACAGCGGAATGATCTCTACCAGAGGTAGATGCTGAGCCTTTACCACTATTCTCAATAGCCATCAAGTATAGGCTGGCTGAGTCAGTAGCTTCTTCATCAAATGATGAAGATTCTTCTGAATCACTCCAGCTGGTAGCAAGTGCCTCATTTTTCTTAGAGAACCTCTTCTTGATCCTGTCCTTCTTCACCTTTGGCTAGCTCGACTGGATTTTACCTTTCTCTCCATAACCAAAGCATTTGATGTCTTTACTGTACTCCTTCTTCGGTCCTTCCTCAACTCCTCACCGGTGTTGAGTTAAATTGGTTTTAGCGGAAAACTTTTTCTTGCTGTTGAATTTCCCATCCTTCTTAATGAAGTGTTTGAAATTCCTGGTCAGAAGGGCCATTTACACATCAAAGTCGCAGCTAGTGGACTCATCAGATGAATCTGCTTTAAGGATAATGGCTTTGCCCTCCATTCCCTCGATTCCTCTTGGAATCATCTGAGTATTTCCTCAAAGACATCTCATGAGTTAGCAAGGTGCCTATTAGCTCATCATAGCTGTAGGTCTTAAGATCATGAGCCTCCATGATAATGCTCTTCTTGGAATCCCACTCTACTGTAAGAGTGCGAAGAACCTTCTTGACGAGCTCCTCATCGCTTAACTCCTTTCCAAGCCTCTTCAATTCATTAACAATATTAATGAACCTGGTATTCATGCTCTGAAAAACCCTCGCTGGCACCCATCGAGAACATCTTATACTCTCTCAACATGAGATTGATCTTTGACTCCTTGACCTTGTCGATCCCCTCATAGGTAATCTCCAGCTTCTTCCAGATCTCCTGTGCAGTTTCACATCCTGAGACCTTGTTGAACTCAGTAAGATCTAACGCATAGTGTAAGTAATTAATCATTACGGCATTCTCTTTGAAAAGCCTCAGGTCAGCGTCATCGTAGACCTCTGGATCTACTAGCATACACACACCGTTCTTCAGCACAATGGGACTTTAGGACCAAGCTCAATAGCGAGCCAGGCCTGCATGCTTTGAGACTGGATGAAATTTTTCATTCGATTTTTCCAGAATGTATAATGATTACCATCAAATAGAGGTGGTCTAGTAACATACATTCCTTCTTTGAGGAGAACTTCAACGAAGGTTAGTCTAAAAGTTGAGCAACCACTCTAATACCATTTTTTGGTCCGTAAACGGGCTCTTAACAACAACAGAGGGGGGTGAGTGCTTAAACTTGGTTACTTTTAGATTTTTTATAATTTAATTGCCAAGTTTGATTTTTATATACGTGCTAAGTATGTGTGCTGAGTGCGACATAAAAATGAATAAACTGCACAGCTTTACTGGTATAATTTATCTTCAATCTTTAAATGAGTAAGACTTACGTAGCACAGATCAGATAACAAACAGTATAATGAATGAGGGAGAGAGATGAATGAGCTTATCACTGATCAGGCTAAATGCTTAAAGTTAAAACGTCAACACCTGAGATTTATCCTGGTTCGGCCCCTAGCCTACCTCCAATCCCTAGATACCATCTTCGAGCTTTAATCCACTAGTGAGTCGTTCTTTCAAAAGGTGGAGAAGCCTTTACAGTGGGTATACATGATCACAGAAAGTACCTTCCTTTCTAACTACCGCTCAACTCAGTTTGGGTACCCTTCCTAAACTAAAACTTGGATTAATGCAAGAATACGAATTGAATTTAACTTATAGAAGCATTGAATCCTTACAATGTTAATCTAAGTAATTTCTCCCTATCACAAACAGATAATACTTTCGATGTTTGCTGATTTCTTGTGGTGGAATTTCTTTGGTAGCTAGAGTAATTAGCGCTGCATTTTAGCTCTTAAGAAATTCGAGGTGATCCACCAAGTTTGAATGTCTGCTCTAGTCTTCTATTTATACTTTGAAGCTCTGAGAAGTAGCCATTGCAAACTTTACGATATCGCTGATCTTCAATTTCTCATCTCTTCAAATTTTTCGAATCTTCCCATTGGAGACAGATTCCAGAACGTTTAGAGATAGAATTTTATCATTGAGGCACGTTAAAATTTCATTGAAAAATTCTCGTTTGTCTTCAAGCAATCTAGTTTTGAGAATGCAACATTGAGTCTTCCCCGTTGGATGACATTGCTGACGTTGGTATAATCGTGTGGAGACACTTAAGATGGCACATAACAGAAATTCCTTTTACTTAGACTGTAGCGAGGAATCTCTGACAATCGTATTGACATTTTTTACGTAGTGAGGACCACAGGAATCTTCCTTAATTTCAGCGCCTTTTATCCTAAAAAGTACTAAAAGAATATTCCATTCCATCACAAACAACGTTAGTAGCAAGCACATGTGTCATTTAGTCTCTACGTGTCACACAAAACGTTCTTTTAATTAAATAAAAGCAGAAACTCAGCACGAGTTGAGTGAAGTAATTCTAAACAATGTAGTACTCAGCTTTTCCTACTCTAAGTCATAACTTAATTAATCATCCAGCAAAACTGGGTTATTCTCCCTTGAATAAACTCAAGTCAGCTTTATTAATTAAGAGTCTACTTAGTACTCAATTAATTTCACTATCCTAGAAAGTTTACTATTTTCAAAACTACTCAGTACTGTGAAGTACTATTAACTTGGGTTCTACAGATTGTGAAGCTGCTTTGGCCAATGCTTATAGACACATATACAAAGGCAGGTATAGACATTTATGTGTTAGACATTGCATGATTCGAGAACGCATTATGTAAAACCGATCACTTAACCAAAGGGTTAAGAAGAGAACTTATGCACAAGTCGGCTATTGGGATGGGATTAAAGTCCATCTGAAATCTCTCATGTTAAGATACCCAATTCCCATCTAATATGAAATTAGGTGCTGAATGCAATGTGGAAAGCTTAACATATCGAGATTGGAACACATAAATAAAACATCCCAAGGTGTGTGTTCAAACCTGCAAGTTAAGGATGTTGAAGTTTAATTTCTTAATAGCTTTTTTGATAAATTGCATATGCAGGTGCAAGAGTAAAAGAGCTACCTACATCAGCATGAAGTTTTAGTTGCTTCAAGAAGTTAAGGATGGCTTTTGATATGTTTATGAAGGATAAGGATAAAAGTCTAATAAAAGATAGTGTCAAGTAAGAACAATTTAGAATGTTGACTTATGTGTATATTACCTTTGTGTATTCAAAATGAATGATAAAGGTTCAATCCATAGTGACACCTTTGGTATTCGAATATTTGGAATGTGTAATATACTAAGATGAAATTCAATCATCTTGATATTTCATTTATGCGTGAGTTTATTATTTGTTGTGATTTTGTTTAGTTAATCAAAGATTACACTAAAATGGGGGAAGATTGTTAGTATTTTAGTGTAATTGAATTAACTGATTGACCAATGCGATCAGGATATATATCGAACAAGTCAAGAGAGTGAGGACTGCATGCTTGTTCGGTATCTATCATGATTTGGGGTTTGGGGTAGCGCCCTCAAGATCGGGGTCCAGGGGTGGCAGCCCCTAGCAAGGTCTCAGTGCCAACGTCCTTGTCAGGGTCCGGGGGAAGGGTCCCAAGCTGGGGTCAAGCTACTAGGTTAGGTTGAAAAAAAAATTTTGCTATAACCCCTGAAAAGTCATGTTTTTTATACCAAAATCCGCATTTTCTCTAGAAAAGTAATGTATTTTCAAAACCTGTGTGTTAAAGTATAAAATCTTATTTAGTTAGTTAGACATTTAGTTAGGATTTAATGTAATTGGTTAGTTAGATGAAATTAGCCGTTAGGGAGTTTAAGGATATTTTAGTCTTTTACTCTTCTTGTAAAGCTGAGCTATAAAAGGCAGCTCAACACCTTGTAATAGTTGATTCGTCTTCTCCATTCGATCAAGATCTTTTCTTCTATTCTTTCCTCCGTAAATTATGTTTACTTAACAAGGTATCAAAGCGTTAATTGGCTCGTTTCCGCTTCACACGAATTTCTTTCTTTCTATAGTAGTCTAGCTATATTGAATCTCTTTTTGAATTTTTGGTTTTACAATTCAAGATTCTCAAGCAGCTTCAATGGCAAACAGGAATGCAAGAATAGACGAGCACAGTCTTTATTATGTTCATTCAGGTGAAAACCCCTTGTGAGCACGAGATTTTTACGCCCGACTCGCGAGTTCGATGATGAAGCTGTAACATTTTTCCTTTGCTAGTCGTCCAATTTGACAGGGTCTCAGAGGTCCTCAGGAGGAGCGTTCCTTGTTTCTTACGAACTTTAAATATTTTTTAGGTCACCTCATCAGTAAACAAGTCCAATTTGAACCAAAATCAGACCAGAAATCCAACATGGACACCGATGTTACTAACATCGGTATCGATATTATCTTTACAAACAGACCGAAAAATGCAGTTTCTGCATTAGTTGGGTCAAAAAGACCCAACTTAAACCCATAATTAAAGGAAGAAAAAGGAAGAAAGTGACAAGAAAGGTGGATGAACCACTTGAGCTAATTTGAACTTTTTGGATTGAAGGGAGCCCATAAGGGCTAAAATTCAACAAAAAGGAGGGGGACGTGAGTGGGAAGTGCTGGAAGAGAAAAAAAAAATTCAGCCACACAAAGAAGGGACACACACTTAGCACTAGGAAGCACCCCCCATTTGTTCTTTGTTCTTGAACACACTTAGCAAAACCCAACTTTTACCCTCCAACACTTGAGATTTCGGGTTACTAAGCTTGAATCCTCAAGTTTTAGACTTGAACGGATAGTCTACAACATCTTCATCACACACTTGAAGGTTACTACACCTTTCGAATTATCTACTTTGGCTAGGAATAGATCCCTTCCAAAGATTTTCGGTAAATCACCAAAACCAACCAAAAAGAA
>CATIWQ010189913.1:0-13413 GCA_949673415.1 Euphorbia schlechtendalii | reverse complement strand
GTAAAAGGTTTACTCTTCACCAGAAGAAGAGTTAATAGTGGATTAAATCTTGGACTGGAGTTTCCAAGGACTGGATTAGGCAGAGGCTGAACCAGGATAAAAATCGCTGTTTGCATTTCCTTACTCAGCTCATTTGTATTTGTGTTATTTTATTCTGCATTAAAAACACATAAAATAAAAAGGGGATTCTGAGTAACATACGCTTACTCAGAAGCAACTTCAGAAGCATCTTTCTGAAGTTAAGCGTGAACTCGAAAAAGAGTCATTCACCCCCCCCCCCCCTCTGACCTATTTTACACCCTTAACAGGTCCAACAATTATATTAATAAATTTTTTTAGTTTTGATATATTTTAATGTGTTTAATATTTTTTTTGTTACTGGGAATAAATTTGATGTAAAGAAATTAATATAATAATAAATAAAATATTATTACTTTATGGGAATCTAGAATGGGAAATGAAAAATAGGGAAGATTGTTGGAGAAAAAATACTGTAAATTCTGCAAAATAGGGTTTGAGAAATGAAAAATGAGGAAAATTGTTGGACTTACTCTTCCAAGTATTAACTAACTCAAATACATAGTTAACATCCTTTCATTTCATTACTCTTTGATTCTTATATAAAATATAAGACTTAATAGCACTTCATCTAGGAAAAGAAAAATTGTAAAGCAGCATTAAATAATGATCATAGAGTGAGCCACACCCCTTCCCTTTCGGTGTGCATAGGCTGTGCCTCATTTACTACCTTCATGCCTCTCTTGTGTCCACTTTATTAACTCCTTACCATTTTTCTGTTCAATATTTCATTCCTTCATTCAATTTCAATGCATAATGTTTAGATCATGTGATTTTAAGTTTCCAAAACTTCAGGTTAAAATTATACTCCCTCCGTCTATTAAATATTATCGTTTTAACTAATTCATAGTTTTTAAGATAACAAATAACTAAATGAGATGATTTACTAATTTACCCTTTCATAAATGTCCTATTCAATTTTCAACACTATTAATTTAATCAATAAAACAATTTAACCCATAGTCTTCTCTTGTTATTGGAGATTAGAATATAATTATCATGGAAGTTGAATAAATTAATAGGGGTAGTAATGGAAAACTTGGAAAAAAAACATCTTGGAAATACAAAATGACAATAAAAAAGAGACAACCAAATCTCTTTAAAACGATAATATTTAATAGACGGAGGGTATAATTTTTTATGAACAATATTTTAACTAAATTTTTTTATTGTGGAACATCATTTTCGCCCATTGTTGTACGTCTATCATTCTTCGTATCTTTCATTCAGTGGTTGCTTTATATAATAATTTGCACTCACTCGTAGGGATTGTCTCATTTTTTTACTGTTTTTTAAAAAAATCTTAATTAGACTGTCATATGATATTACAATTGACTCAACCATTTGATAAGACATCATAAACTGAGCAATATGAGAATGTAACACAATGTACAAGACAAAAATGATAGTCAATAGCACAAAAAGATACAGCTTAATTTCAAGCATTTAAAATAAAATCATCGTGTTCAGAGTTTCGTAACCACTTGTATGAAGTTTCTTCCATTTGTAACGACAGATTTCTTCCACTAAGATTATTAGCGAAAAAAGACAAGTTAAGAGATATGTATATATATATGACTTGTTTTAGGAGCAAAAGCAACACATTCATTGTATAAAATTAATTGTGTTCAATGGAAGGGTTGAGTTAGCCTTAATATCTTTTTATTAAAAATATCAATCCAAACCCGATAAGCCTGCACTTTAAAATTTCGGATCTGAACTAAGCTTCCAAGATTATTCCCAAGTCCAGTCATGGACCCATAACTATACATTTTTTTTTAAAAAGTTATGTGAACTAAATAGAAACAAAATGATAAACTTCAAACGTGTCTAAATGTTATAATTACATATGTTTATTCTTTAACATTATTGTAGTAAAGTATAAGACTGTTATATAAAAGTCCACAAAAATTATTATATGTCAAATACATACGTAAAAAATAAAATTATTTTTCATCATGCTGAGCTTGGTTAATTAAAATAAAAACCAAGTTATAGACTCGTAAAAATTCAAGCTTAAGCAAGTTCAGGCCATATTAGTAGAAAAACAAGCATCTAAGCCCGCCATAGAAGTGGGCTCAGGCCAAGCCCAATGGGTACCCAGCCCGCAAACATGCCTAAAATAATAAACAGACAACAAAAAAACAGGGCACCCTGTCAAAATTTCTAGTACAACTGTGAGCATTTATGAAGACTCTATGACAAATAGGTTACAAGTGCAATGATAATAATAACTAGTCATCAAAGTCAAACTCCAGGAATCGGAAACTGGGTTGTAAGTACTTCAACTCTTGTTCCAAGATCCAACACTTTACCCAGCAACGCGAAATCGGGGGAAGTCACATACTTGATGAACTCTTGTAGCTTTGATCCCGACACTGATTTTTTTGCTTCGATACTGATCTGCACTCCCTCGTTTATGAAATCAGCGATTGCCACGAATTCTCTCTCTGTGAATCCTCGTGTTGTCATTGCAGGCGACCCTATTCGAATGCCACCTGGAACTAGCGCGCTGCTATCTCCTACAAAACTCAATGACACCGCCCATTATAACCATAAACAATGCAACTAGAGAAAAAAGAACTAAAGTAATGGACAAAACAAAACAGAAATGATGCTGACCAGGCACTGAATTTTTGTTGAGGGTAATTGATGCCATGTCAAGAATTTTCTCCACTCGAGCTCCGTCTATGCCCTGTCAATGCCAGAAATGTCAATTCAATTATCACCAAATATATAAAAAAATACTATATAATATTGGCTGAATACATTGAGAACCATCTGAACTTGTGTCGAATCTCTCATCTCCTCCTTAACATTCAAAAGTTTCAAATAACCCCCTTGAGTTGCAAAACGTTCACTGCCACATGTCAGTTTCTGGTTTGTGAGAGAAAAATCGGGGAAATAACAATTTTGAAAAGTCAAACCAACCCAAAGCTGACACGTGGCATTAAGGGGGGAAACTAGTACACATTCTGCAAGTTAAGGGGTAATTTAAAACTTTTGAAAGTTCAAGGGCGTTTAGGGACAATTCAGGGGTTTCTTGATGCATTAAGGCTATAATATTAAATTGAAGGAGGAAGAAGTTTACTAGTGGCCTTAGGTCTACAAGAACAAGATGATTATCGCTCCCGCCAGAAACTAAATCATACCCTAGTTCAACCAAACGGTTCGCAAGAGCTTTACAGTTGGAGATGACCTACAACCAGATAAAGAGACGTGAATTAGAAAATGCCTAGGAGAAAAACTAAAAAAAATAAAATACATTTATAGCCATAATTGCGGTATATCATGCCTGCTTCTGATAGGCTTTGAATTCAGGAGACTGTGCATGCTTCAAGCAAACTGCTAGTCCACCGATCGTGTGGTTATGTGGGCCACCCTGAGGCAATCAAAGCGTTATTTCACTACATTAAGGCACAATGGAATGAAATTCCATGAAATGATTTTCCAAGAAAGGCTAGTAACAAACCTGCAAGCCTGGAAAAACTGCATTATTGATAGCAGATTCCAAATCCACTCCAAGAACAGGATCCTTTTTGTAGAAAATCATTCCACCTCTAGGACCCCGAAGAGACTGAAAAAAAAAGTTCAATATAAACAATTATATGCTAAGGGAGAATATATTAAAAATAGTATATATATATATATATATATATATATATATATATATATATATATATATATATATATATATATACACATGCCAAGTTTATATAATGTAGTGACCTTGTGAGTGGTGGTTGTGACAATATCGCAATACTTGAAAGGATCAGCAACAACAGAAGCCGCAACAAGGCCACTTACATGAGCCATGTCCATCATCAGAAAAGCACCAACAGAATCTGCAATCTTTAAGCAGATATAACAGTATTACTATTAGTAAATCACTTAAAAAAAAAGGAAACTTATGGTTTCATAAACTAAAGAGACATACCTTTCTCATGCGAGCATAATCGAAATCCCTTGGGTAAGCACTGGCACCTGCAATAATGAGCTTTGGTCGGAACAGCTTTGCTGTTTCCTCGAGCATATCGTAATTAACCAGACCTGTACATTGAGTCGACGAAACTTAGTTAGCAAAATGCCTGAAAAATATTGCACATTATTCCATTCAAACTTAATTTTTACCTGTGGATTCATTAAGTCGATAAGGCATGGACTCGAAATATATCGATGTCCCAGATACTCGTCTTTTAGGAGTCATAAATCCGTGAGACAAATGTCCTCCATGAGGCAAGTCCAAACCCTAAGTACATGTAAATCATGAGAACTTTTGCTACCTAAATTATGTTTTCTTAGATCACCAGATAGACAAAACGAGCAAAATAAAACGTTGAAAGAAGAAAAATTACCATTATCCTGTCATGTGGCTTAAGGACAGCGGTATAAACCTCAAAATTAGCTGGAGAACCAGACAATGGTTGGACATTAACGCCCCATTTCTTTCCATCTAAACGAAATGCATCCAATGCCCGCTTTTGACAAAGAATTTCCAGCTCATCGATGTGTTCATTTCCTCCATAGTATCTGCGTTATATATTGGAAAATTAACCAAATACAATCACAAGATTCTCAAATCACAGCCCAAAACAGAGCTTTTTATGTTCACCTTTTACCAGGCAACCCTTCGGAATATTTATTTGTCAAGCATGAGCCAACTGCTTCCATAACAGCTCGAGATGTAAAATTCTCGGATGCAATAAGCTCAAGACTTCTAAACTGCCTGTTTTTTTCCTTGTCAATGATTTCAGACACATCAGGATCTGCTTCACTGAGTCCATAGTCTACAAAACTAGTATGACCTGAACATTACAAATTTGTAATGTTATTTTTCATCGCAATGATACAGGCTTAAAGCTGCCATGAGACATCATTACAACAGTGGTGTCTCGTATAATAACTGAAAAGTAAGCAGTCAGTATGATAAGCACTGAAAACTATTAATTATTAAAGGATAAAGTTGCTTCATAAACACACAAAAAACAAAGCACTGTATTTATAGTAAACTATGGATATGATCCAACTTAGTCAAAAATTTAAACTGAACTGGAACTTTTAAGCGATGCTATCAATTTGATGTGCTTAATCGGTTATGAAATACCTGTACTATGGGGTTTGATTAGCAGAGTGAGTGACTATTCCATGGAAAAATGTGAAATATGAGAGACTATTTGTCTTGAATCTCTCATTGAATCGCTAGGTGAAATGAAATAATTAGTATTTCTATCTAAGAATAGTAGCTATGATGGATTCAAAATAAATAGCTTATCATATTTCACATTCTTTCATTCATTTCTATTCTATTCCCAGAAAAACACATGTCATTAATGTTTTTCTTCACTGTTTCCATATACATTTGACTTCATAACAAATCATGCTTGAATGAAATTTAAGCAGGAATCAACACAAATACAAGTGAAAATTTAAATGGTACAAACACAACACTACTCAGCAAACCAACAGCATTTTCAGCAATGCACAAATACGAAATTCAGATAACTGAACCTCAGCCAACAAATTCTCAGAAAATACAGAAGACACGTGATTAAATAATTAGAAGCAAAGTAAAAATACCTGCAGCTTCCGGAATAGGGACGGAAACAGAAGAGGGAGGTCTTCCAGTGACCAAGCTCCCCTGAATGCGGGAATTTTGGCAGTAAGTGACTGGATTGAGCTTAATTTGATGCGGACAGCCATTAAAACTTGACCTTTTTGGAGCAAGGGCGGAACCCTTGGTCCAGATAGCCTGTTGTAAAGAACCAGTCACGGCAGAGCCATGCATCTTTACTTCCGATACTCCACGAAAAAAAACCACCTGATTTTGCGATTGAAATGGAGAGAAAAGGGTGGCGGCCGTAGCAAAACCTCACTTGGGCCGCTGGCCAATTTCTCCTCCACAAATTCAATTGGGGCATTTTACAACACTAATAAATTTCGGCCCCTGATTTTCTTTTTAAGTAACACCACAGTACTATTTAAAAGTAGGGTAAATTTTTTTTTTTTTTTTCGCAAAAAATACCCCAGGTTCCAAACGTTAGCAAAAGATCACGTTTTTTTAGACTCCATCTAATAATCCTACGTGGTAAGGGGAAAAATAGGCAAACCCACAAAATCTCACTATACAAGGCATAAATTACACTGTTCTTTGAAATCTACAAATCAGAAGCCCTAAACCAAAATCCCTATCAAATTGAATCTTACCAAATTGGAAAATCCCTAGATCAAAGCTAAATTGATTTAATCTCATGCTTCCATGGCTTCGCACACAGTATTTTCCTCATTGCTAGCAATCAATCCATCATCTTCCTCATCGATTTGTCCTCTGCATGTCTTTTCTCGATTTCTCTCCATCTCCTTTCCTCGCCTCCCGATTGTAGCAGTTAACTTGTCTTCTAAACTCAAGTCAAACTTCTCAGGATTGTCTCCAATTGCTGAGGTATTTTTGTACCCTTCTTTTCTCTCGCTGTGCTGGTTAACTGAATTTGGTTCCGTTTCCATCCAATTTTAGAAATTAATCACTGTTAGATAATTATCAGTGCAGGAAATGTTTCAATTTGAAGAATTATTAATTTGGTAAAAATCTATGCTTATTGAGCAGAAGGGCGATATAATGGTTGTTGAATGGTAGTCTTCCATACTGAACATGTTAGAAAAAATTAGATATAAATATATATTTCCTTACAAAGAAAGAAAATGCAATGAAAGAAATATTAGTAACCTGAAATACATAATATATGGAAATCATAGAAATTAAAGTAATGTAATAAATACCAAATATAAAATAATAAAATACCAAAATAAATCTTTTACTTGAAAAAACGAAACGGTTCTGTTGAGGCTCGAATCGATTTTCTTAAGACAGATTTTCCATATGTATGGCAAACTATCTCCCAGGATACAACAACAGACGCTAGGCGAACTCAACCAAGAGTATATGCTATCACAAGACAGGATTAAAAACTAAGAACCTAAAGAGCAGAAGCTGAACAAAGGAGAGAATTTGTGCAGAGTAAAATATATCTCTACGTCTGTATATGTTATACTCAAAACCAAGTAAACATATATATAGCAAAACTAAGGGGAACAAGGAGCCCCAAAAAATTAAAAGATGTGCACAAAATTCAAATTAATTGAAAATTCACCACCCAACATCTTATCACATATTTCTTATCATTGTTATTATTTTTCTTTTAAATTTTCAACAATACCCCACATAAAACAAAATAGAATGACAAGCTCGATTTAGTGATAGCACTATACAATCAATATTTGCATAGGATAGGTGGACTACAAGCCTTGAACCTTCCCTTGTGAGTGTATATTTTCTTTACTGTTTGACTAGTAAACGCGATGTCCTTGAACTATTCTGACGTTTAGGTAAATGATGATATGCATCACATAAATACTAATTCTGACTTGATTTTGGTTCTCATGGTTATGTTCGTATGATCATGAACATCTCCTGGTTCTACAAGAGTTTAAGATAACTAAGCCCCGTTAGTTTCTTTTGAAGCGACCCCACTTCAATCTCACATAAGTGATCTCTTCTGCTCACGCATTGATGCATAAAGAATCATTAAAAGCATTTTCATTGCTTACCCTTAACCCGTTTTATCACTGTTTACATCATAAGAATGGATACGGGGTTACCCCCACAGTGACCTCACAAGGTCTATGCAATTAGGTTGTCCCATTGAACCAAGATCTTGGGCTCCAGTCAAACATGGTTAGGTTTTCCTTCACATAGCGTCTTATTATTCATGGGCTTTAGTCCCATTTCTCTAGATATTTTTTCAACTTGATCTTTGTTTAACCCTTTGGTTAAGGGATTCGCTAAGTTATCCTTTGATCCTACAAAATCAATAGAGATAACTCCTGTTGAGATCAGTTGTCTAACGGTATTATGTCGACGATGCATGTGTCTCGACTTGCCGTTATACACACATTTTGTGCTCTTTTAATCGCTGCTTGATTATCACAATGTATACATATTGTAGGCATAGGCATAGGCCATTCAGGAATATCCTCTAAGAAGTTTCGTAGCCATTCGGTTTCTTCTCCCATTTTATCCAAGGCTACAAACTCAGCTTCCATTATAGAACGAGTTATAATCATTTGTCTAGAGGATTTCCATGACACTGCTCCTCCTCCTAGAGTGAACACATACCCACTTGTACCTTTAGAATTCTTAATGTTGGCTATCCAACTGGCATCAGAATATGCTTCTAGGACAGCGGGTTCTCTAGTATAGTGCAGTCCATAATTACAAGTATATCGTAAATACCTTAGTATTCTTACGATAGCGTTCCAATGACTTTTACTAGGATTATTCTTAAATCTGCTTAAACTGCTTACAGTATAAGCGATATCAAGCCATGTACAACTTGTAAGATACATTAAACTGCCTATAACCCTTGCATATTCCACTTGGTCTATGCATTCACCATTGTTCTTGGAAAAATGTATACTGGCGTCTAACAGTGTTTTGGCTATACCAAAATCATCTTTGTTAAACTTGTACAGTATCTTATCCACATAGTGTGACTATGTTAATATGAGATCGCAAGGTGAGCGTTTAACTTGGATGCCTAAAATAACATCTGCTTATCCCATATCTTTCATGTCAAATCTTGAATTTAACATATTCTTGGTACTTTTTATCATCTTCTCATTGCTTCCAACAATGAGTATGTCATCAATATACAAACATAAAATAACATATCCATCGTTTGTAGTTTTGACTTACATACATTTATCACACTCCTTAATACGATATCCACTAGCCATCATGACATCATCAAATTTCTTATGCCATTGTTTTGGTGCTTGCTTTAAACCATATAAAGATTTCACCAACTTACATACTTTCTTTTCTTGATCTGGAGCTACACAACCCTCAGGTTGTTCCATATAGATTTCTTCTTCAAGATCTCCATTAAGAAAAGTAGTTTTCACATCCATTTGATGTACTACAAGATTTCGCAAAGCAGTAATTGCAAGTATCATCCTAATGGAGGTTATTCTCGACACAGGAGAATAAGTGTCAAAGTAGTCAAGGCCTTCTTTTTATCTATAACCTTTTATGATTAAACGAGCCTTGTACTTATCAATTGATCCATTAGCTTTTAGCTTACGTTTGAAAATCCATTTAGAACTTAGTGGCTTTGTCCTGGGAGGAAGGTCCATTAATTCCCATGTATGATTTTGCAATATGGAATCAATTTCACTCCTTTTGGTTTCTTTCCATAAAGGACTTTTTGTGGAGCCTATGGCATCTTTGTATGTTTGAGGTTCCACTTCAACCATATATGTTAAGAAGTCTAGACCATATGATTTTTCAATCCTTTTCCTTTTACTTCTTCTAGGTTCTACCTCATGATCAGTCTCATTCTCTTCTTGAGAATTTTGATAATCTTCTTCAACTGCTAGTGAAAGATTGTCAATGTTATCAGTGTTTTATCGATAAACTTGAACATCACTTTCAATAGGTTCACGAGATCTTTTAAATCCTGAATGTTCATTTGATTCCTTATATGGAAACATGTCTTCAAAAAATGAAGCGTCCTTTGATTCTATCAAAGTGTTCTTGTGTATTTCAAGATTTTTAGATTCATACACAAGAAATCGATATGCATTACTATTCTCGGCATATCCAATGAAAACACAATCCACCATTTTTGGACCTATTCTACTTTGTTTAGGTGATGGAGCCATTACCTTTGCAAGACACCCCCACACTTTTAAGTAATTATATGAAGGTTTTCTACCTTTCCATAATTCATAAGGAGTTTTATCTTATTTCTTACGTGGTATCTTATTCAAAAGATAATTTGCTGATAAAATAGCATCACCCCATAAGTTTTATGGTAAACCAGAAATGGTTAACATTGCATTCATCATCTCTTTTAAAGTACAATTTTTACGTGGTATCTTATTCAAAAGATAATTTGCTGATAAAATAGCATCACCCCATAAGTTTTATGGTAAACCAGAAATGGTTAACATTGCATTTATCATCTCTTTTAAAGTACGATTTTTACGTTCAGCTACTCCATTTGATTGAGGAGAGTAAAGTGGTGTTACTTCATAAATAATTCCATTTTGGGAGCAAAACTCACCAAATGGTGCGACATATTCACCACCACGATCACTTCTAATCTTCTTAATTTTCTTATTAAGTTGGTTTTCTACTTCTTGCTTATAGAGTACAAATTTCTCTATAGCTTCATCTTTGCTTTTAAGAAAATAACCAAAATAATACTTTGCACTATCATCAATGAAGGTACGGAAATAGAAGAGGGAGGTCTTCCAGTGACCAAGCTCCCCTGAATGCGGGTATATTGGAAGTAAGTGACTGGATTGAGCTTAATTTAATGAGGACAACCATTAAAACTTGACCTTTTTGGAAGAAGGGTAGAATTCTTAGTCCATATAGCCTATTGTAAAGAACCAGTCACAGCAGAGCCATGCATTTTTACTTCCGATACTCCACGAAAAAAACCACCTGATTTTGAGATTGAAATGGAGAGAAAAGGGAGGCGGCAGTAGCAAAACCTCACTTGGGCCGCTGGCCAATTTCTCCTCACAAATTCAATTGAGGCATTTTACAACACTAATAAATTTCAGCCCTTGATTTTCTTTTAAGTAACACCCCAGTACTATTTAAAAGTAGGGTAAATTTTTTTTTGCAAAAACATGCCCGTGGTTCCAAACGTTAGCAAAAGACCACTTTTTTTCAAACTCCGTCTAATAATCCTACGTGGTAAGGGGCAAAATAGGCAAACCCACAAAATCTCACTATACAAGGCCTAAATTACACTGTTCTTTGAAATCCCCAAAACAAAAGCCCTAAACCAAAATCCCTATCAAATTGAATCTTACCAAATTGGATCATCCCTAGATCAAAGCTAAATTGATTTAATCTCATGCTTCCATGGCTTCGCACACAGTATTTTCCTCATTGTCGGCAATCAATTCATCATCTTCCTCATCGGTTTGTCCTCTGCATGTCATTTCTCTATCTCTCTCCATCTCCTTTCGTCGCCTCCCGATTGTAGCAGCTAACTTGTCTTCTAAACTCAAGTCAAACTTCTCAAGATCGTCTCCAATTGTTGAGGTATTTTTGTACACTTATTTTCTCTCGCTGTGCTGGTTAATTGAAATTGGTTCCGTTTCCATCCAATTACAGAAATTAATCACTGTTAGATAATTATTAGTGCAGAAAATGTTTCAATTTGAAGAATTATTAATTTGGTAAAAATCTATGCTTATTGGGCAGAAGGGCGATATAATGGATGTTGAATGGAAGTCTTCCCTACTGAACATGTTAGAAAAAATTAGAGATAAATATATATTTCCTTACAGAAAATTCAATAAAAGAAATATTAGTAACTTGAATTACATAACATATGGAAATCGTAGAAATTAAAGTATTGTAATAAATACCAAATATAAAATAATAAAATACCAAAATAATTCTTTTACTTGAAAAAAGGGAACGGTTCTGTTGAGGCTCGAATCGATTTCCTTAAGATAGATTTTCCCTGTGTATGTGATCGCTAGGTTTTGACTCTATTTATTTTGAGGGCTTATATTCGGTGATGAAGCCAAAAACCTTGTTCGCCACCTTTCTACTGATAAGATAAAAGTTCAAAATATGAAAAGGTGTTGTCAAAACAGCTTATCAAAATAGAAAAATGGTGACCACTGCAAGTATATAGTTTCGATGTAGTTTTAAAAGATATCGATCCCACAAGGAAGGAACCAGTTCTAAAGACCAACAAGAGTTACGGGGTAAACAAAAATATGTAATTTATATTGGAGGGGTTTGGATGATAGACAGATGAATGGATAGATGTATGAACAGACGAGAGAAGATGTAAAATATAGAGATATTCCTACGAACAAGTTTAATAGAGAAAAACATGCAAAATCATCAAGAATATTTTGCACACTAGATAACTTCAACAAATAAGGTTTTAGACGCCCTAATATTCAATAATTCACCGCAGAGCAACACATGAGACGACTTTTCTAAGTCCAGGGTAAATGAATTATGACACTTATAAGAACCTGGATAACTATATTACTATTAGTACAGGTCGCTCTCACATAACCATATTTAGCAAGTTACCACTTAAAAAATGCTGACTCACTAAACAACATTATAATCACAAATCCAGTGATTATACACAATCTTGTTAACCTTGAAATCACTCTTAAAGTTAACTCGAAAGTATATAACTAGATTAATATAAATGATGCAAAACAAATTACTTGTTATGACACATAGACATATCATAAACTTCGATATAAAAAGTATAAGCAGAAAACAAAGTAAAGTTGTAAGGTATGCAAGTGAAAGCTAAAGTTGATCATACCGTATCCACTCTTTAATGTGAGTCGTCAATTCCTGCAATTCCTACGTCTACTATAAATCCGATCTCGACTCGTACAGAACCTCCGCTAGGATGCTATTCTTTGTGAATCTCGAATAAAAGAATGTTGAAGAATGAAAACTTTTATTGATAAGTGCTTTGAAATTACACTCATATAATAAACGCTCGAATTTGTGTAGAAATATAGTGATCGAAATAGGAATCGAATCACTTATACATTTTTCTTGCTAAGACTTTGAACGTAGAGAAATCCAGATATTACACTCTCTATCTATACACACACACTATCATTCAATGCCTTCTAATCATGCCATAACCATGCACCACATGTGCTACCATGAAATTGTTGAGTTTTGAACCTTATTTATTGAGTGTGAAGGGTTGCGTCTATCCAAACGAAGAGTCGTGTCACTGATGAAGAGTTGCATCACTTCAATATGATTGGATGCAAAGATTCATCCTCATCCACAATGGAAAAGCACCTTTTCATGATTGGTTAACTTCCAAAAGGTGTCTTTTCAGTTGGTAGTTGATGGCGGTTGATGGTTGTTGATCGTTCTTATCTGGCAGTTGAAAGAAGAGAAGAGTTGACAAAAAACCGTCAAGTTCGTGAACGCGAATGTATTTCGCGACCGTGAATACTTTGGTTGTCAACTTTTTGTTGTGAATGTTAACAAGTCGCGATCGTGATATATGTGTCACGATCGTGACATGCCTTTTTCACATTATTCCTCTTTGCGATTTTTACAGATCTTTGACATTTTCGATCCTTTGCCAATTCCTTAAGTTCCACATATCTTTTTGCACATTTTTCACTCTTTTTCCATAGAATTCCACTTTTGTTCATTTTACTTCCAAGATTTACCTAGTTTCTGCATTTGCATAAAAAATAACTACATACCACGTGAAATCTTTTATATGAAGTATAAAATGA
>CATIWQ010189899.1:0-12927 GCA_949673415.1 Euphorbia schlechtendalii | reverse complement strand
GCAATATATATATATATATATATATATATATATATATATATATATATATATATATATATATATATATATATATATATATATATATATAAAGTGAAAGAAACTTTTTTTATAAAAAGAAAAACTATGTAAGAGTTTTTCTATTGGTTTTTATTTGGGTTATGATATTTTTTAACTAATTTATGTAAAGATTATCAAACAAATTGTACACATAAAAATATATCAAAAAAATAACGTTCTTCATTAAAAAAACAACAGAATCCTTGAATCTTTGTTTAGTTTATTTATTTTGTAAAAGACCATGATCTAAGTGAGTTTTAATGAAGCAATAAAAAAAATGCACAAATAAATAAAGGCGACTACTTTACTTTAAAATTTGAGGCCATAGATTAGAAACCATATGATGAACACTACTATTTGTGTTGGCTCAACAACTCTCACCCATTCAATCAGGGAAATACATAAAAAATACGATGTTTGGTATAAATAATTATTTTTTTACCTATTACTTAATTTAATTGTCAAAAGTATATTATTAAGGTTTTGAATTTACATTTCTACCACCTTATGATAACCTCATCGAATTTTATAATTATCTTATATTTATTTCAAAACAACGTAATTTTTGGTATTTTTTTACCATGATTTTATTATACTTTATTTATTGTATTTATAATTAATATAAACATATTATATTTATGTATTTGTATTCAATTTCCGTATTTGAATTTATTTTTGATATAACAAAATCGCAATTTATAGTTATCTTATAGTTATCATATAATTTACTTATAGATATATTCAATATAACTAAATCGCATTTTATATTTATCTTATAGTTAATTCAAATTAATGTAATTAAGTTATATTTTTTCTATAGTTTACTTGTAATATGTCAAATTGATATAGTTGTGTTATATTTATTTGTATTTAATTAAGTGTGTGTTTAAACTATGTATCAACTATAAAAGAACTATAAAATAAATATGTATCGGTAAAAAAAGTTCGGAAAAAGTATAGCATCATGGATCTTATTTTGAAGGGAAACATAAAGATGAAGAAAATATTCTAAAGCGACATGTTGAAAAAATAAACGGTTTCTGAGATAAATCAAAAATAAAAAAATTAAATTAATAAAAAAAAGAAATGTAAAAATATAAATAAAAAAAGTTTAAAAATTTCCAAATACTAATTATGGAAATTGTCCATTCAATTACTACTTGTTACCTACTTTTTGACCCATTATATCTACTTACTTAATTTAGCCCATGTACATTCAGTTCATGGTTATCAAGCTTTAATTTGCAATTTTCTCAAATGAAGACTTTTTAAAAGGGTGTAATTGTGGTGCTTTAAAGATATTTTGACACTTAAAAGAACAAAAAAAATAAGTAGGTATAGCATTTCAAAAAGCTAACTTTATAAGAAGTTTAAGAGCAGTTAAAATGTTTTTAAAATTGGTTTGGAAAGTATTTATAAGTCAAAAAACTGTTAAATCATAAAAAAAGGTTCAATTAATTGTATAATAATTTTCTTTTACGTATAAATTAAGTTATTTTTCAATATAATATAATATTTTTAAATAAAAAATTAATTCATTAAACTTCTACTTTTTTTTATTTATATGCGTTTGATATATTCGAGGAGGGTAGTTTGAGATTTTTGAAATTAACTGAGGTAAAGTCTTAGTGTGATTGTCAAATGCAGATATTAATATTTTGAAGCCCTGTTTGTTTACAAGAAAATAATTTGTAAAAGAAAATGTTATGCAGACAAAAATATTATATAAAAAAATAAAATATTTTCATATATTTGACTACATCACTCTAAAATATTTTTTGAAGTTTGTTTACATTTCTGAAAAATATTTTCCAATCACAAATTTAAATATACAATATCATAGTTTAAATTTATATATTGTAAAATATGTGAAATATAAAATAATAACTATTTTGTAACTAATAAATTATATATATGAATTATATTTTTATTAAAAAAATACATGTAGATGAAAGAGGTGAATGTGGTGATAATGGTGGAAGTAGTGATGGTTGGTGGAGAAAGTGGTGGTAAAATTGATAAAGGTAGTGGTGGCGGTGGATTGGAGATGTGGCGGTGACAGGTGTGGTGGTGGTAGCGGCAATGTGAAGGAGGAGGTGGTGACGGTAACGGTATGGAGGAAGAGATGGATGTGTTGGTATGGGTGGTGGTGCAAGAGGAAGTGGTGTGGTGTTCATGGTGGTGGTGATGGCGGTAACGTGGTGGAAGAAGTGATGGATGTGTTGGTATAGGTGAAAAAAGTGATGATGGTAATAATGGACTAGGTAAAGTAGAAAAGTAAGGGAAAATGTTTTCCCCTTTTTTATATGAAAATATTTTCCTTTAATTACATTATATTTTCGTGTTGAATTACACAACATTTTTCTTTGATTTATTTTCATATCAAATATATATCGAAAAATCTGTAAAATACTTTCCTTCTCTGAAAGTAAAAAGACTTAAATAGTTAAATATTTACTTTGTCGTTGCTGTTTCCAATTATGTTTCCCTTTAATATTTTATTGGTACGGATAAACTAAAACCGCTGTTCAATGTAGAAAACTATTACTGGATAAGTTTTGGACCCGATTAAACCTTGTTTTCAACGTAAGCAAATACTAAATAATATAGGATCCAATAAATTGTCAGTTTGGTGTTTATTTTATTGCATTATTTGATTATCAATATCATATGCTAATTCAATTTAGGATTGCAACATGAGTGATGAATCAGACTTATTTTATGTGTTTATAAATCAAACATTAGTAGTTTCTAACAGCGGGTTTTAATTTTGCCAATAATTTTTCCATTCAACATTTTTCTAAATCCAGGCAGGCAGGATGCCAATTAAAATTGGCTAACAAGGGTAGTTCAAATGTCATTTTCTAACCAAATAGAATAAATACATGGCACAAATTATGCACTTATTTAATTTCTTTTTACCATACAATTTAATTTGATTTCTGATTTCTACAATGTTTCCATTAATTATAACTTAACCCTTCCCTTCAATTATTGTTATACCTAACACAGTTGCTTATTATTATTATTATTATTATTATTATTATTATTATTAGCCTGCACATCAGTTAGCAGTTACGTCCACCTACATTAATTTGAAATGCATAACACAATATGGAAAAGAGATATTTATTATTTTTTAGATTATGAAATCGACAAAATCAAATAAAATCTGATCAGAGCTGCTTATACTTTCATGTATTTTGATCAAATACATTAATATTTCTTTGTGTTTTGAAAAATTACTTATACATCCTTGTGTTTTGTCATTATCATACTATAATCTCCCAGTATTTTATATTTTGTATTGAAATTCTTAACATAATATATGTTTATAACCAATAATTAATTTTATATATCATATCTTAGAATATTAGAGATTAAAATAACTCAAAAAATGTTTTTTTATTGTTATATGATCCTGTGAGATCATACATTGAAAGTTATAGAAATGTCTTATAAATTACAAAATAAATACTTTCTTTGATTATAGATCTCGTAATACTAACAAAATTTAAAATAAATATATGTACAATTTTGATAAAAAAAAACATATAATTTAAGATACAATGAGGTTATAGTATGACAATGTCATAACACGAAGAGGTATAACTAATTTTTCAAAACACAGGAGGTACTAGTGTATTTGATTAAAACTAAAAGAGGTTATAATTATTTACTCATATGTTTATTACTTACTCCGTTAAAAAAATTGTCATTTAATGATTTTTATTAAAATCAATAAAATATTTATTGTACTAATAAAATAGCTAATTTATCTATTTTATTTTATTATAAAATATAATTCTTTCTTGATTGCTACACATTATGCCCACAACAAAACAATTATTATATATTTAACAATGAGGAGGGGACTTTTGAAAAATATCAATTACAATTAGTGCCAGCAATAAAATTGGGCTGAGATTAATTGGATTGGATGTTTTATATTGATTTCAATATCTTTTTGGTGTCCACAATTAATAAGTTAGATAATGGTCCTAATTATTAATTCTAACTATACATAACTTTTTTTATAATAAAAAGACAGATAAGCAAAGACATTTAACTTCGTTGACATCCATAAAATTTGTCAACCTACAAAATTCGTGCTATATTTAACATACAAAGGTGAAGTTATAGATTACATAAACGAAAAAAATTCGTAAAAAGGACTTCATAGTTTGAAACAAGTTAGAAAAAATTAATACTCCTAAACAAAAAATCATTTCGTCGAGTCAAAGTTATCAATCATGGATCTATTCATCATATTTCAAAGTTTTCAACCAATAATGGTTGAGAAGGTACTGTTATGTCTCTTCCATAATTAACCTTAACTTTGTTGCGTAATTTAATTCGATTTCGTTTTCATGATGTATATATCATTTAATATCAACCTTCTTTATAGTTTGATGAGTTAACTATGTTCTCTCTTTAATATCCAAAAACTTAGTTAATTATAGCGGTCAAAATTAAAAACATACAAATTGGTATACGTCAGATGAAATCCACGGTCTCCGATGTCTCCAGAACCTGCAAAATAAGTCTCCGGTCGGAGTGTTTCCGGCGAAGACCCTCCGATGCTAAAGTTAGCGATCTGGGAAGGTGATAAGAGTGTGTTCTTAAAGTAACAGTTACCTTCAAAGTAGAAGATTGCCTTGCTATTTATAGGGATTCTTGTAAGGATGACCTGTGCGGCCCGCTTGCAAGCTGTGCGCAAGTGACAAGCCGCTTAAGGGTCTTTTTAGCCGTCTGAACATTAAATGACTCATCCCTGCCAGTCAGGCTTACATTTGATGTGATAGTGGAGAGATAAAGAGTGCGCCAGACCAGCATGGGTTATGCCGAGTGTGTTTCAGCCAATACGCAGAGGGTATTGCTGAAGGCTGTTCGCTGTAGGACTTGATTCAGCGCGCACTTATGCCGAAGCGTAGCTTGGCTGAGGGGCTATGTTTCTGGGCTAAGGTACATTTATTTGGGCCTTTAATAGGCCTTGATATCAAGAGTCCCCCCCACCAACGAGCCCAAATGAAGGCTCTTTAGGGCCGCCAAAGGCTTGCGCGCGTACCCTAAGCACGCATGGCATCGTTCCTTGGAAAGCTGCGACTGTTGATCTGATATGACTGTTCCTATCCGCCGTTGGAATTAATGATGATGGTTGCGGTTCCTTTAATGGGTATACCTCTTCGTTTTCCGTGCAACTTACTGTATATATAGGGGTGTGTGCTCTTCATTGTTCTTTCATTTGATTTGCTTTCTAAAATCCTAATTTGCTCTTTCCTTTCCAGTATTTCACCTTCTTCGACGAGTTCTTACCAAATTCCTTTATCTTCCGCTGAGTGAGTTGTCTTTCTTTCCCTCTTTTCGTACAAAGTAAAATGTCTTCAAGTTCTTCTGATTCTTGTGCTTTGGTCCACTGTGCCGGCTACCGGCAACCAGCGGAGGAGCGTGACCTCCGTCTTGCTACTGTGGTGTTGCCCTTGAGGGGTCCTAAGGTTACCGCTGTGGTGGAGGTGGTGGGGGTGGCTTGGGCTCTGTCCCGTGCCGCCAAATCGTAGTGGGGGAGTCTTCTGCTCCTTTCCCCATCGAAGGGGTGGATTGCCAAACGGCCACCACGATCAAGAAGAAAGAGGCTAGTGAAATTTTTGAATTATTGGTTGGGGCTTTGTGTGGCTTTATGGGGAAGGCACCAAAGAAAGGGGAGGTTATGTGGAATCCCCCTAGGAAGGATTTAGTGCCTGTGCTTTGTCACCAGGTGAGCTGGGGATTTCGCTTCCCCATGGATGCCGGTGTGGTGGACGTGCTGCGCGAATTTAGCTTGTGCCCTGGCCAATTGTACCCTAACGCCTGGATCGTTTTGGCTGTCTTGTCATGAATGTACTGCAAACTAGGCTTCGTCCTCTTAGGGCGTGTGTTCCATCTCTTCTTCAGGCCTCGCACAAAGCACACGGGAGCCTTCGTGTTCTGGGGGAGCACAAGAGAGACGATGCCGAAACCGGTGGGGAAGCAGTCCCATGTGAGAGATTTTAAGGATAAGTGGTTTTGGATTTTTCCATCCCCTGAAAATGTAAAGGAGGGTGCGCCGAATCCCTTGAGGGATGGGAAGTTCCCTTTCCATACCTCCCGGAACTACAATCCTAAGGACCCGTACACCTGGCGTCGAGCCATGGATTTAATCCCTTCGTAGCACCGAGACGCGGAAATTATGCATCAAATTCAGCCAGGTATCCATTGGCGTGTGGCGAAGTTTTTAATGGGTCAACCCAATGGCCTTTTTTGCTGGATAGATCAAGGGGCTATTATTTATACAGATTTGACTGTTGAGGATGGTGAGACTTCAAAAAACTGATCATTGCTTTTCTTTTTATTTGTAGGAATGGCTCGTACTAAGTGGAAACCCAAAATTATTCCTATAGTGGCAGTGGCGAGGATCCAGGAGCTAGAGGGTGCCTCTCCCGGAGTGGGAAGGGGGACAGAGTTGGCACCTGTGGGCGTCACAACTTCAACGGTGGTGGATCTGACACCGAAGGTGGAGGTTGCTGCCGAGGGCTGGGCCTAGCAACTTCTTGAGCAAGGGATTCTAGATCCTCTTGCTGCGCGAGAGGTGGTCAACAAGGCTGATGAGGACGTGGTTGTCATAGAGACCACTCTGCCAAGAGCCTTAATTGGTCTCTGTGGCCAGCCCCGGGGGGCTTCCCCCTAGGGGAAAAACTTCTACCGCACCCTCGAAGGGTGTGGAGATTAGGGAGAGGGGGTAAAAGCGACCCCGTGGTGATGGTGAAGTTGGAGGGAAGTCCTCTAAAGGGAAAGCTCCGCTAACTAAGGAGGAGCAAGTCCAATGGGCCAAATATGATCCACCATTGGTATGTTTGACAAGTGTAGAATTCTCCCCCTTTTTTGTTTGTTTGCTTGTATTTTGGCTGAGACTTGTTTCATTCTTTTGTAGTTATGGCGGAAGGTCCATGGGGAAGATGTACCTCTGCTGAAGGCAGAGGTTGTTAACAAATTGGGCCGCTATACTGAGTTTCCCCATGAGGATGCACGATTCAGCTCGATGGGACCTGTTGAACTAGGAGCCTATGCTGAGGAGCAAGCTTTACTTGTAAGTGTCCATGTGTACGCATTCCGTTGTGTTCTTTTTTAAAGCAGTTGGCCTGCCTTTGTTGTGTTGTGAAGGACTTTTCTGCCACGCATCGTTTGGCAAAGACATTGGTTGATGCTCAACAGCAGGTGGAGGATGTCTACAACTCGTCCCAAGGTAGCGCTAAGCTGCTAAAGGAGGTTCAGCAGGAGCGCGATGCCCTTGCTAAGGTGGAGGAGGCGGCCAGAAAGATAGGGGAGGCCTGCAAGAAGCAGGCTGCGGAGCTGACCCAAGCTCGTAAGGACTTGGAGTATTTCGAGTTGAAACAGAAGGAGCTGATAGGCATTATGCGAGGGCTGGAGGAGAAGCATGAGCTGGCGTTAGCCAAAATCAAATCCACTGCTGAAGCCAAGGAGAAAAGGCTTAAGGCGCTAATAGAGGAAGTGAGGGCTAAGGCGACGAGGGAGAAGGAGGATAAAGCCCAGGTGGTGAAAGATTTAGAGAATGCAGAGAAGGGGCTGAGGTATCGGAGGACTATCACCTAAGGGAATATTGAGGCACTGCGGGACCTTCAGCACAAGTATGATCGCCATAAGGCTAAGTATAAGCTAAAGGTGAAGCAGACCCGTGAGGATTGGCGAGAGGATTATCTCAGCTATCGCACCACCTTCCTCCGTGCAGTGGGCAATAAGTTTCTCGGAGCCAATATTGACGATCTTACCCAACTAGCTTCGCCAGATGAACCCCTTGGTTGCTAGGAGGAGGACGAGCATATTTTTGGGCCTCCCGCACCAGAGCCTTCTTACTCCTACGTCTCCTCTGTTGCAACATATGAAGATGAAGTCCAGTCTTGATGGGCTGAAATCTCCTCTATTTGATGATGAGGAGCCTCCATTGGACTATGCTAATAACTTACTAGATGTTGATCATTTGGAGCCTGTTTAGTTAGGGTTGGATGAAGAAGAAAACTATGCGCTTTACACATGCCTCCTCTCCTCTTTATGTCAACGTAGCCCACCACCTCGTTTTTTCTTTGTAATTTTCTAACTGTTAGGCTTGAACCTTTGTAGCTATTAGGCTCGGCTTTGTGGGCTTATAAATATGTTTTATCAATAGAACTCTTTTTTGCTGATATTTGCTTCATTTGCCAATGGGTTGTGCTATTGTGTTGTTGAATACATGTTATGTGCTGAATTTGCTTGTTTGTAGCTTTTTGATAATTGAAATACGAAATTTGCTTGTTTCTAGTGTATGCTGGAATGGTTGAATTGTAGCTTTAATGGCTTGTGTTCTGCTCAGCGGACCTCTTGGGCTTGTTTTAATTTCAAAGCGTAAGGGCACCGAGGGGATCTCTAGGGATCTGACCTTGCGAGCGATTCAGCGTCGAAGGGATCGCTAGGGATCTGACCCTTCAGGTAGTATAACTTGCTTTAATTCCAAAGTATGAGGGCGCCGAGGGCATCTCTAGGGATCTGACCATGCGGGGCCATTCAGCACCGAAGGGATAGCTAGGGATCTGACTTTTCAGGTAATTTTACTTGCTTTAATTCCAAAGCATTATGGCGCCGAGGGATCTCTAGGGATCTGACCCTGCAGGTCATTCAGCGCTAAAGGGATCTCTAGGGATCTGACCCTTCAAGTAGTAAAACTTACTTTAATTCCAAAGCATGGGGGGCACCAAGGGGATCTCTAGGGATCTGACCCTACGGGCCATTCAAGACCGAAGGGATCGCTAGGGATCTGACCCTTCAGGTAGTATAACTTGCTTTAATTCCAAAGCAAGGGGGCATCGAGGGCAACTCTAGGGATCTGACCTTGTGGGCCATTCAGCAACGAGGGGATCGTTAGGGATCTGACCCTTCAGGCAGTTTTACTTGCTTTAATTCCAAAGCATTAGGGTGCCGAGGGGATCTGACCCTGAGGTCCTTTTAGCACCGAGGTGATCGCTAGGGATCTGACCCTTCGGACAGTTTTACTTGCTTTAATTCCAAAGCATTAGGGCGCCGAGGGGATCTCCAAGGATCTGACCCTGCGGGCCTTTCAACGCCAAGGGGATCGCTAGGGATCTGACCCTTCGGGCAATTTTACTTGTTTTAATTCCAAAGCATTAGGGTGCCGAGGGGATCTCTGGGGATCTGACCATGCGAACCTTTCAGCGTTGAGGGGATCGCTAGGGATCTGACCCTTCAGGAAATTTTACTTGCTTTAATTCCATAGCATTAGGGCTCCAAAGGGATCTCTAGGGATCTGACCCTGCGGGCCTTTCAGCGCCGAGGGGATCGGTAGGGATCTGACCCTTCAGGCAATTTTACTTGCTTTAATTCCAAAGCATTAGGGCACCGAGGGGATCGCTAGGGATCTGACCCTTCGGGCAATTTTACTTGCTTTAATTCCAAAGCATTAGGGTGTCGAGAGGATCTCTAGGGATCTGTCCCTGCGGGCCATCATGTCAAAACTTGTTATGGATCCCGGCTTGAGGCTTTCAAACCAGTGGGTCGTAGGTGCCACTAAGGTGGTGGGGAACAACTTGCATATCATGGCGTCTGTGGCATCAACCGCCTCCTTGCACTGGAGGAAATAGCGAACATGTGCGGTGGGGTTTCCTACTCCAGAATACTCCCGCAGACGAGGCTGTTTGAAGCCCTTCAAAAATCTTTCCACGTGTATGCAGGTATAATAGGGCGATTCTGTCTCGGCAATGTCTAGCACTGTAGCCTCCATCCCCCTCTCAGCTAGGAGTAGACCTGTTCGTCGGGCGGGTTGGGCCGGGTTCGGGCCGGGCTTGGTGGGTTTTTTACAAAAAACTTGAACCCAAGCTCGTACTTTAAAAGTTCGGGCTCGGGCTAAGCCCATGAATATTTTATTTGTTATTAATTTTTTTATTAAATTAATAGGAAAAATATAAAAAATGTTAAAATATGTTTAAATTTTATATATAATTGCATTGTTTACATAAAATCTTTAATATTTAGTAACATTTATTGTAACCAAGTACAAAAATTTAATAGGATAAAATATAAAATCTTAAAATAATAATAAATTTAATGTATAAATATATAATAAATATATAAAATTATTCATCGGGTCGGGCTCGGGTATTTATATAAAAGCCAAGCCAGGCCCATAAATCTTCGAGCTTTGACGGGCTCGGGCTCGGGCCGGGTTTTTTTAAAAAATGCGTCTACAAGCCCGGCCCATGGAAGCGGGCTCGGGCCACCCGGCTCGCGAACAGGTCTAGCTAGGAGCCCCTCCACTTTCTTGGCTATCAAATCCTCCAAATCCTCCCGAGCAGGCCGAGGCTTCGGGGAGGCCTCTCGCCTTGATCCCGCCGAGCTACCTTCGCTATCCAAAGGCTATCTTGAGTGGGTTTTGAATGCGGAACTTCTATCTCCACGCTGGAGTGACTCTTCAAATTCCCTCTCTTCCTTTCATGGGGACTTCGTCTTTGCCTTTCCCTTGGTGGTGGTAGTTCCCCCCTTTTCCAACGTTTGCGAGCGGTGATAAGTGTAACGCGAGCAATCTCGTCTAGTCACGGATGGGGAGCCTCGAGACGAATGTCGTGTCTTTGACCTATCTAATTGTCTTTCCGGATAAAGGTTTCTGAGCAATTCTTGCCCCTCCTTTCGAGAGTGTAAGATCTCGTTCATCATATTTTGCATAAGGGCCATAGCCGCATTCTGTTGCTCGCTTTTCTTGATAAGCATTGCTACCATGTCTTGTTCCGTGGCCTTCCTTCTCCTCTCTTCACATGTCTCTGGTCTTGATGAGGTAGATGTCCCCGCTTGCAGCGGGGGAACGGTAGTGACTGGGTTCGACGTCCCAGCCTTATCTCCGTGCTCCGATGTATCCAAGAATAGGATGGTTCCCGGAGTGAAAGGTCTTATTGGTTTATTTGGGGGATTAGTCATTGTTCAGGGTTGCGCTCCACGCTCACCGCACCAATTTGGTATGTCAGATGAAATCCACGATCTACGTCTCCAGAACCTACAAAATAAGTCTCCGACAGGAAGTGTTTCCGGCGAAGACCCTCCGATGCTAAAGTTAGCGATCTGGGAAGGTGATAAGAGTGTGTTTTTAAAGTAACAGTTACCTCCAAAGTGGAAGATTGCCTTGCTATTTATAGGGATTCTTGTAATGATGACCTGTGGGGCTTGCCTGCAAGCTGTGCTCAGGTGGCAAGCCGCTTGAGGGTCTTTTCAGCCATCTGAGCATTAAATAACTCATCCCTGCCAGTCAGACTTACATTTAATGCGATAGTGGAGAGATAAGGAGTGCGCGAGACCAGCGTGGGTTATGCTGAGTGAGTTTCAGCCAATACACGGAGAGTATTGCTGAAGGCTGTTCGCTGTAGGACTTGATTCAGCGCGCGCTTATGCCGAAACATAGCTTGGCTAAGGGGCCATGTTTCTAGGCCAATGGACATTTATTTGGGCATTTAATGGACCTTGATATCACAAATAATTAAAATAATCGCTCCTTCCATTTCAAAATAATTGTGATTTTAGGATCTTAGAAAATTTTCAAAATGAATGTCGCTTCCGGATTTCAGTGTACCTGATTAAATATTTTATTCATTTTACTTTTATTTAATACACATTGAAAATGATAAAAAAAAATACCAATCAATTTTCAAATTAACAAAAATCATAGAAGTAAATATTTTTGTTATTTTAATTAATATGATCTTGATATTGATAAACAATTTTAAAACGATAGCTATTTTCAACTTTCGAAATGTTAGAAACTGAAAATCAAATAAATTAAAATAAACAAAGATCCAACTGAAGATAAAAATGAGGAATCACAATTTTTAAAGTGCAGATACATGATTGAACAAGGCAAGGGCAACCCACTAATAGATATGACGCCTACGATAATGACAAGAGCAATGATGGATTTAACCCCTCAATATAAATTTGACAAGTACTTTCCCACCCACTCAAATTAAGAAAATAACAATAGACCGAACAAAACGACGCCGTACGTAGGTATCAATTAAAGATTTTTGTTGGAATCCAAAAGGAGGGCAGTGCTGAGATTCATAGGGGACATATACTTGGAATCAGCTGTCAAAATTTGGTTGACAATGATTTTGTTAGCCCTTTCGGAAGGATGGAAAGGATCCCAAAATGCAAATATGTCTCTATTTGGGCACAAGTTGGAAGCTGGTGTACATAGGCCTATCCCATTGTATGGTCCTTGCCCGCAACATGCTATCTTTGATGTCACAAATCCTGTCGTAACCAATAATTCCAAATCAAAGCTTAACTTTTAAAATAGACATTTAAATAAGTTTGGACATGAAAATGTCAATCAACGGCAATTTTCAAAAGTTGTTGTCATATGTAAATCAATTGCAATAACATTACATTCATATAGCGACAACTTTATAACGTTATTATTTTATCAGCAAAATGTTGTTCTAACAAATCTATTATTTCTTGAGGTAATTATCTTAGAGCTATGACTTGTAATATTATCGTAGCATAATACAATATTTATTCCCTATTCAATTTGCTGTAAAATAAATGGGCTCAATAAATTTATGTTTGGTCCTTCCAAGTATAGGACCCATAAATGTGGAGAAATGGTAGGGGACCAATTCAGAATCACTGGGCCTTATTTTGCAGAACTGGAAACAAAGGCTATGTATATATGTATATGTATGTATGTATATATGTATATGTATGTAAGTGTGTATATATATATAAGTGTGTGTATATACATACATACATACATACATACATACATACATACATACATACATACATACATACATACATACATAT
>CATIWQ010189881.1:0-13560 GCA_949673415.1 Euphorbia schlechtendalii | reverse complement strand
TTTTTTGGGATAAGTTCAGGTACCTAGTAATGCATTAAGCCTACGAGACTCATAAACTTCAATATAATTTTCTTTTATTTTTGCATTATATTGATTGAAGTTTTTAATTTTGTTCGCATAAGACATGCTTTAAGTGCTTTTCATTACGTAAAGTTAAAATTAAAATATCAAGTTTATGTTATATTGAATTTTTTAAATATAATCTACCAAAATATTATGTAAATTAAACTGTGTATAATTATAGATTGTTTTAATTTTTATTTGACGAAAATGAACTTGAAAATGTTGGATAACGAACTAGAATACCTCTCACCTTTGCTTTAAGAAATTTATCAATTAAGATTTTAAAAAATTTATAATACATGTAAATGATTTTACTAATTAATTTAAATTATTAATCAAATTGATCAATCTTCGTAGCATATTATTTTTTAAACTTCATTATAATAAATATGTAAATATATATACGAATTTGGATCCCAGCCGAATCCATTTAAGAAAAATTAGAATTCGAACCCTTAAAATGGTACAAATCCACGGAGTTGGATCGGATCTAACATACACCCTCATCCCCTGACACCGTTTGTGCTAGTGTTTTAATCATCCTTAGTCTAAAATGACGTCCTTTTGCCATTGAAAAAAGTACATTACTTTTCTATATACTGTTTCTCTTCCCTCCTAATCCTTCTTCATTCAATTTTCCTACAACCTTCACCAGTCACGACGGACCAGTGTTCACTGGCCTTCAACATAACCGCCTACTTTCTTCCAGAGATGGTAATGGATCCTAGATTAAATCCAAATCCATTAATCCAGATCTGTTTTATGGATCCAGGTCCAATCTTTTGCAATTCCATGGGATATGGGCCGAATCTGAGCCCAACTAAACAGATCTGAACTGAATTTGAATCTAGACCCAGACCAATTTAATAAATATAAAAGCCCTAAATCTATCATCACTCACTCTTTCTGATCTCACGGATATCTCACTATCCACCATTTTATTGGCACCACCACCACACCTCCGACTTGAACCTCCACTTCTCCGTCACCGTGAAATTCTCCGGCGCCGCTCTATCTTCAATTCTGCCCCGTACAATATGTAGGATCCTTGCTCTGAATAATCTTTGCAGAAAAAGGTAAGTCGATGTACTCTCAGATTTCCGATTTTGTCCTGATCTCTGTTCATCTTTAGGTCCGTATTGATTTCCGATGTACTAGCCTTAAATTGGACGTTATTTTCTGATGCTTTTGTTCTTTGTTAGAAGTTGAATGCTTGTATTTATATCTGGCCTTTTTTGTTCAAGTATCAGTTTCTGGTTTCTCATGAACTAATGTGGTAGTGTTCAATTAAGTCAGTTTTTCTATATGACTGTCTTGAATCTTATGCGAAAATAGAGGTCTAGGTTAAAATTGTTTTCCTAATTAGATTTCAGTAACTACCGCCTCTAGATTAGCATCACATAGACTTTAGCTTGTAAAACAGAAATTAAGTGATGTTCATGTTAACTTCCATTGATTCTTTAACTGCAATTGTTGGTGGGTTTTTTTCACTGATTTGGATTTAGATTGATGATTGATCTAGTACAAGTAATGTTAGTTTGTCTCATTCATTGATGCAGAACTACTATTTGGCTAACTAATGAAAGAATAGTTTTTGTGTTGTGCCAAGGAAGCTAGGTTATGTTTTTTTTGTAGCAACAATCACTAAAAATGAAATCAGAATATGCATAAATAAGATTACATTATAGAGATCCATTTTGGATTCAGATCTGTTGGATCTGGGTATGGATCTTAGGATGACAGATCCAATAAATCTGGGTTGGATCTGGATCTGCAAAATAGATCTGGGCTGGATCTGCTCATATCCAACCCAAATCCAACTCATTGCCATCCCTACTTCCTTCATTCGCCGTAGCTCCCTCCGCCGACACCACTGTCTTCGACCTTCAACATATTTAGGTGAGTTTTCGTTACTTTTAAATCTTATAAAATTATGAAATTGGATTTTAGGGTTCATTATAAAATTGGGGTTTAAGGTAAATAATGGAATGAAAATGTTGAAGTGAAATCATGGATGTGTTTGAAATCTGATTTATGTGGTTGATTTGTTAAATCTGTAAAATCAAAATTAGGAAATTGAGGTTATGTTTTGAAGTCAGGAATTTGTGATTTTGAAGTTATGAATTAAAAAACCACGAAATCAATTTGTGTTCAAATTCAATTAGAAATTCAGTTGACAAAGTGAAATTGCAATTGATTTGTTGAATTGTGAAAGTTGATACTAGGAATTTGTGAAATGGACTGAAATTAGGAATTCAATTAGAATTTTGTTTCAATCTATCGTATAATGAATTAAGTGGATAACGGTCTGCGATTCTGGGATATAAGTCCCTATAACTACCCTGCAACTTGTATATATTAATTTGCTTCAAATTCTGGGATCTACGACATTACTCATTTAGAATATTTGATCAATTTATTTACATTTTTTTATTCACCTCATTGCATGAAATCTACGGTTGTTCAGTGGGGAGATGATTTATATTATTGTTATTTGTTAATTTTACTATTTGTTAATTTTACTAACACCTAAACTCTTTAGAGTTATTGAACAAACAGATTTCAAGGCTCCTGGATTTACCTTGTTTTTATTACTGAAATACAAAGTGTTCAATTTCTTTTTGTGCAAAAGCCATTATTGACATTATTACATGGTTGAAGGAACACTAAATTAATTACGTATTTTTCGTTTCATGATTTCCTCTCCTTCCCTTTTTATTTTTTTCTATTCTTAAATGTGGAAAATATTTAACTACCAATATACATCTATATTTGAATAGATCAAGGAAGGTATTTGATATTTATTTTTGAAACAAATTAAACAATAGAGTCCCCTTATATGTTAACTTCTATAATAAATTAAGTAAAAAAGAATAGTTTTTTTTTATCGTATTTATTCAAAAACTACCTTTTAAATCGATTTAAATAGCATTTCATCTCCGCATATTAGAAAAAATTAATAATTAGCGAGTTTGATATATTATAATATTTTGAAATAATATGACTATTACTATTTTGAATTCCGAATTGTAAATTTGACATTTTTATCCTTGATATATTGTTTATTGGCAAGAATTTAAGCTAAACGATCTATCAATTATCGTCACTGGCTCCCTCCATCCATAGCCGCCGCCTGCAATATTTCTCGTTGAACTGAAAGTATGAAACTCTTCTCCCTACTCCGTTTCTATCTTATTTTCTAGCCCTCATTAAACAAAGCGACGTTGTTTTGATTTATAATTTTTAAAACCAAACTCGGCGTCGTTTCCGTATCCAAGGAATTAGGTTCAGTGGCGTTTTGCTATTTTTCAATCTAGTTCTTCTATGTCAAAGCTGATGCTTTGCTGCAAATCTGAATATCACTCCGTTCGAACCTTCTCCTCTACAAATTGATACCGCAAACGGTAACCAAACTTCAAAACGCCAGAAGCCCAAACTTCAAAACGCCGGAAGCCCAAACTTCAAACGCCGCTACCTCATTTTGCCTTTTGTTTCAAAGTTTCAACAGTGAATACCTTGATTTTGTCTGCCTTCCAAAAATTAAATTTCTACGTAATTACTCACTCGTATTCAATCTAATTGACCATTGATTTTGATTAACTTTCTGACTTGAAATAAATTTTGAAAATGAAATTTGAAATTTGAAAATGTGCCTTTTTGCATATTTGTTTTATTGATTAGTTTTAATGTTTTATTTTTTAAGTTCTTCAAATGTTGAAACTGAAATTTGTATAATAAATTAGAGGAGAAATGTTTAGTTATTAAATTTTTTTAGTGCTGGAAGTTGAAAATGAACTCTTAGTGACACAGCAACATAACCACTGTCATGTTGCAAAACATGATATAATATTGAACATTCAATCAACAACATTGTACAGGCTTGTAAACAACTAGGCTAAACTACCATTTCACTGCAACACAGAAAAGATTGATAAAACATTTTATGGTTAACTTTTTATAGTTCTATTTTGGTAATAAAAGAATGGATGTCTTAAGGAATTATAATATTAATCATAATTTTCAATCCAGTAAAGGGATAATTGTGAGAATGAAATTGGAGACTCAAAATCAAATTGGAATCTTTAAGTTTTCCTCGTGATTCATTCAGAAATTGTGTTATATTCAGCTGATCTATAAGTTGGTTGAATTGGTTTTGCTCCAACTAGTTGTTACTATATCAGTTAAGATATCATTTTTAAAGTATGTGAAAATTGATATGATGAGAAACAAAATGGGCGATGAATATAGCTTAGAAGTGTTTATTGAGAAAGAGACATAGTTGTCAAATCGGGATTCGAATCGAGAATCGAAATTCAAATTTAAGAATCGTGAATCGCGAATCGAATCGTAAGATTCGATTTAATGTTCATAGTATTATAAAAAATAAAATATTTAACATATTCAATTCAGATATTATTAATTTTATCATGTAAAACTAAAATCAATTTTATAAAATTGAAATTTAATAATCCAAAACTCAATTAAATATATTATATTATACCGATTTTATTAAATATTTTCTAATAATATATAACATGAAACTCTAATTAATTCCCTAATTTTAATTTAGCCCAAGTAGAGTAAAGTGACTTATAAAATCAGCCCATTAAGAATGGCCCAAATAAACAACCCTAGTGCAACAAAACAAAACTCAATTCTTCTTCTCCAGATGCCGCCGCTCTCTGCAACTTACAAGTCACGACATTTTTCTTTTCTCTGCAACAAATTCTCATTCTTGTTTTCATCTTCAACTCGGTGGTGCAATCCGCCGTAACTCATAATTCAAAAGTGTAAGCTGTATCTCCAAACTCAATCATTCATTTTCTCTTTCTTTTCTTCTTGTGTCAAGGAATCGTTAGAATCGGTCGAATCGGCCGATTCAGAACCGATTCTTAGTAGGTTTCAATTCACCCCATAGATTCGAATCTATACAAAGGTGAATCGAATCGTACGATTTCGATAACTATGGAAAGAGATATTAGTAGAAATTTACAACAAAGTTATTATGCAACATTTTCAAAAACAAATGGATAGAGCAAAGTAAACCATATCTGATTGTGCTATTTCTTGCTTGTTTATGTACTTTGAATATTTATTAGTAAATTTGGCAGTAGATCTTTTTGGCCGGAAAACTTTTCCTGTAAAGATCCGCCTACCCTTTTAAGGATTTCTGGCTCCGCCTTTGGCTCGAAGGAATAGCATTAGAACTTAGAAGATGAACAACTCTTCTGCTGGATCCTCATCAAAATCAAAAGTTGGATCATCACAAGCTTCTGAAACTACATTTAAGCGGAAGCGGGGAGTCTTTCAGAAAGATTGTAAGGCCGAAAATTGTATTGTATTTGTGTAATTTTACTGATTGATTCTGTATTAACATTTTTATGCTTCAGTGCAGCACATGATGTATGGTTTTGGAGATGATCAAAATGTAAGCGGTGCCTTTTAAGTTAGTAACTTATGATTCCTGCTAAACTTTTTCTAACTTGTCCCATCTAGTTAAGTCTTGTCATGCATTCTCAATATTAATTACCAAAAATCAAAATAAATGAGCTTCATTAGTATGCATATATCGCCAATTTATACATTTTGCTTGAAGTGCATAAACAAGGCCTTCAATATCGATGTTTTTTGCTTCCAGAAGTAGAACGAACATCATCTCATGAAGTCCAGAGCACAAACTTTTGTTTGGTGGCAATGGGAGTTTGGGCTTTTACTCAGTTTTTGAAAATAAGTTCTTGTTTTCTGTTTTAGATTAGTTGCAATGTGTGGAGACCTTAGAAATGGTTCGTATTTTGTAATGGATATTCGCATTGGTGCTCTTTTTCTGTCTAACTGTATCCATAAGGATGGCTTTTCTATTTGGAGATTTCCCAGTATGCTATATCTTCCTTGAGTGCATCATATCTTGCATGTTGCACCAACTGTGACAGCAATAACATTTGGACTTTTAGCGTGTAATTAAAACTAGAAAGTAATTTGGACTAAAGTCAATACATTTGGCAGATATTCTCTAGCTTCTTGTTAAGAAATAATGTAAGGATGGAAATGGCCAGGTTATTAACTTTATAGGAGGTTGAATTCATTGAATACACATGATATTTTGAATTACCAAGCCTGTGTTATAGTTATTGTGCAGTATTTTGTATGGTAAATTGATGCATTCAGAAAAAGAGTTATCATTCTGTCTTTGATTGGTCTCCTCTTATCTCGTATTCTAGATAACCTTTAGTGTCATTGTTCCAGTGTTTGTTGCATGGTAGATTGTTTATTTTTCAATGTATTCACAAAGTTTGTGCTGCTTTATCAGCCTCTTCCAGAAACTGTGGCGCTGGTGGAGGACATTGTTGTAGAGTATGTAACAGATTTGGTGAGACTTATTTCGGGTTAGTGGGTTATAAACTTAAAAAAGCATGGGTTGGTACTTATTATATATAATCTCTCTTACATTTCTTCAGGCACATAAAGCCCAGGATATAGGGTCAAAGAGGGGCAAGCTAATGGTAGAGGATTTTCTGTATATAATTCGCAAGGTATTTCACTACTTTGACCACTTGGTTTTTACTATAATCGTGGAAGCAAGTAAAAATCTTGGCTTCGTGGTTTATATATCTCATATGCCATTTCTCAAATATTAAAGCAAACCAGTAAATGTGTATCCTCAAACTAGTTGTGGGAATTTGTGGTAAATAAAGGATGTGAAATTGTTAGATTGTTACATCTTCTATGCGTAGACAGCCTTAAGATTTCGTTGCTATGTCTTTAGTTGTTCTGCAAAAGGGCTTTTGAAAATAATTAATCACTTTGTTTGAGCAGGATCTTCCAAAACTGAACCGATGTACGGAACTGCTGTCCATGCAAGAGGAGCTCAAACAAGCTAGGAAAGCTTTTGAAGTGGACGAGGAGAAGCTTGCAACCATCGAGTAACATGGTTGACTCATGACTGTTCACAGTCATCAGTGTAATCGTTGAGCAATACCTATATTTTAATTTCTTTATGCGTTGCTTGGACACTGGAGACTTTCTTAGAAGCAAGAAACCCAATCTAGCACGATATTTGATGTCATCAAAATTCATTTTAGGGTCGGCTTTTGTGTACATACATGTATAACTTTGGCTTGCGTTGCTCCTATGCCATGCGTGAAAAGGGCACCTATGTTAAGCTCATGCAGTAAATATATGACAGTACGTGGAGTTTCCTTGGTTTGGTTATTTGTTTGAATTCTCTAGGACCTGGCTGGGAATTCATTCCTGATTAGTCTTCTTTTTGTAAACGCATCTCTTGACTAAGTAAGCTAATTCCGCAACTCAATGCATTATAGCAATGTCATTGCCTTTTGGCTCCAAAAGATTCTGTATTCGGTAAGAAAAAATATTTAGCTCTTTAAACGAGCTCAATACCAGACTGGTTATGAAGTCCTTGCAACTCAACTAAAAAGAGAATAAAATCAGACTTGCATGGATTTCTGGCATGTTAAACGAGAATACGATAGCCCAAAAAAAAAAAGAGTTAAAATTACAGCCTCATTGCTTGAGGACTTCTATATCACCTAGTCTTACATTGGGAACAAATTAGGGCCCAAGAAATGGGAGAAGAATAGTAGTATGTTTATATATCGAAAACCTAACCAAGGATTTCCTTGATCTTTGTCTTTTGGTGGTCAGTTAATGATGTGGGGAAAAGAACCTCAAATGTGACATAGAGATCTCCTTTCTTCGAGTCAAAATGCATTGGCATTCCTTCCCCTTTCAACTTCCTTACCTCTTTCGGTTTAGTGATTCCCTGAACATGTACCACTACGTTACTTCTTCCATCCATCACATCATTTTACAACTGAAAAATAAATCATATTCTACATATTCACATTTTACCTTTGTTCCAACATTCACTAAATGTTCATCAAGGTGTTTAAGGGTCTTCTCGAAGCCAACAAGAGCTTGAACCTAGGAGTCAAGAAATTATATTTATGCTCGTGTTGTTAAATATCGATGAAACAGGGGTATATTAAAATATGGCCATGTCAAATAAATTTACCAATGTTATGGTCACCGTTGTGTGCAAGTCATTGCCTTCCCTTCTAAAGCGGTCATGATGTGCTGTTCGAATGCGAAACTGCATGGAAGTTGATTGATTACTGGTTGTGTATAAGAAAAAACTGGCAATAAACTGCAAATACACATATCAATGTGAAATTTCTAACCTTTAAATCTCCAGGCTCACCATCGGTTATTGGTTCGCCATCTTCATAAAAGACAACCTCCTGCGACATACATATCAAGGCTACTTTCAATAAATGCAGCAATAATGCAGTAGACAAAATTTGCACTTGTTTAGTTCTCTAATTGTAATCCGCCTAGTTTAATATTTAGCCGTTTGACACCAAATAATAATCAGGGAAAAATCATGATGATTAGGAGTTAATACTCTGATTAATTCTACTCAAAATTGGGAGACGAGATTCACAATGAACTCCAATGCTGTAAAAAAAATTCAATGAAGCTGGAAAAATTAGCATAAACTTGTTTTACTTTTCTTGATGTACACTAGTATAACAAATACGATTAAAAAATATAAAATGAACTACCAATTACTAAATGTAAAAAAAAAAAAGTTTCAAGATGCTCATTAATTGCTCATCAGCATTCCTGGGCGAAAAATTCTACATGTATATCATGACATACAAACGAAGGACAAGGACAGCCAGAAAACAGAGATCTCCAAGCATTCCTAGAAGAGAGATAAGGTCTTTTCACCAAGATATTCATATCAACCCTAGAAGCTATTCATATCAACCCCCGAGGTCTCTGCTGCATATTAGCTTAAAACTCAGGCAGGCAAGAAGGGTGAAATCATACAGAGCTAGCAGTTCCCTCACCATACAGCAAAAATGCCAAAATTCCATCAAGTTGAAAGTTAAATCAGAGAAGACAAAATGCTTACTTGTCCATCTTGCATGCCTTTCTCAATATCAACTGTTACATGGTATCCCTCCCGTACATATTTGACATTTGGGCATTGCTCGCAAACCTGGATAATTATTGAAAATGCAATAAGTCTATGACAATGCCTTAGAATTGGCAGTAGCCGACATAGTAAACCAAAGCAATTCGTGTGTAAAACACAAAGTACATCATAGAAAAAAAAAGGCTTTCATGGGTGTTGGGCAATTATCATGATTTCAGTCATCATTTTTCCTTCTCTTATCAAGTCCAGTGAAGGGTTCACTGGGCATTCAACAAGAAGTTTGGTGAAGTAGTAGGTACCTGCTCTGTCATTTGTTGAAACATTCCGGGACCAATTTGCTTATGATAAACTTCATTTCTACAATTGCAGCGTCTTTTACCAGGGGCAGGCTTGATTACATTTTTTTCCCTCCAAACCTGATTTAACCATAAAACAAATTAATTTCAAAATCAAAACCCAAAACTCAGACACTGCTTATCACTATTCACTAGCTATATTTCTCATGTTAGGTGGCGGAAAAGCATAAATGTATTGGGATTTGGATACTATACCAAGCTACGAGCCATAAAACACTCAAGTCATAGCATCGAAACTCCAGATATAAACCCAAGCTACATTTGATAAGACCCTGATATCAATTACACATACTTGCTTTGTTGGAAAAACTGCTAAAGTGTGTAACAGGGAGCTGCTGCAAAGGGTCGTGTGCAATACTGTCGAAAATTCAGCTCAAACTTCTAAGCATACTGCATACCATGGCTCCGAAGTTAGGAAATATAAAACTTACTGCCACTTTTCACCCACCCCATTGGTAGGTGGGGACGGAGGGGAGTGAAAAAAAGAAGGTAAATATGCTCATAAGAAAGGGTATATATAGTTAGGATATTTAGGCGTTTAAAAGTGGCAATACTAATCAATATTGCGATCACAACTACATTCGTATAATTCAAGAAGAATCATAAATAAATGATACGATAAAGCTCACCTTCAGAGATCCACCCATGTACAAGTCTTCAAGTGTAGCATCCAACTCAACAATTACATCATCACCCTTTATGATTTTCTCTTCCTCTTCCATTGAGCTTCCCCCGCCAAAGAAACTGTACTGAGCTTTTCGTTAGATTAATAAACTCCTAATTTATCACGGAATTAAAAAGCATCTTAGGCAGATGGAATGGACTACTAGAAACACAAAGATCAGATTTTCAACACGTTGCATATGATTTAACATAACAGGTTCAAAAACAAAGCAGAATATGAGCTACTTAACTTCCATTTTACCACATTGATGTGATGGAGTTGGTCAAAGATTTATAAAAAACACAAACTATTTGCAAAATATAACGTTCTGAAATCAGTTTCTTAATAGCAACGAGAAAATGCAACGACAGAATGAATTGCCTACGAAACAGAACATATGAAGTAAACGATAAAAATGGAATGTAAAATGACTGACTCTCTAAAAAGGTCTTGGATGTTCATCCCTCCTCCACCTCTACCACCACTAGCCATGTGCTGCTTAATTCCCTCTTCTCCGTACCTATCATATATCCCCCTCTTCTCACTATCCGATAACACCTCATATGCTAATAGCCACAAAAAAAAATCAATCATCAATTCAACACGAACTTCAGTAAAACTCTAAAAAGTGAATATAAGCGATCACTACCATTACTAATCTCAGCAAATTTCTTATTTGCCTCTTCATTTCCCTGATTCTTGTCAGGGTGATACTTCAGTGCCAGCTTTCTATATGCTCTCTTGATCTGTTCATCCGATGCACCTTTCGGCACTTGCAGTATATCGTAGTAGCTCTTCCTGCATCAAATAAATTGTACGAAGCCTCGTTAGCGCTCATTAACTCTTCCACTGGAAAAATTCATAAAAATGAAAAGCAAAAGGACTCATACCCTGCAATGGCGATAATGGCGTAGGATAGAACATAAAACAGAAACAGAAGCTTCGCCTTCGGATGCGCCATTGGAGATTAAGAAACGGGGGAGAGTTGGAACTCTCTGAATCTCAAAATCTAATGAAGCTTTTGTTGGTAGATCTCTGTGCTCCTATTGAATTATCGTTGCAGCTAACTTGGCAGATTTTGGATTTCGGTTTCGTCTTCTGATTTCTGGTTTTGCTTGTTCAGACTTGAGTTATGCACGTAGCCAATACGCAGAGCAATGCACCAGCTGACTTGACCGCTTGACCACCACTGCAACGTGTTCTTTTCGGTAACCAGCCAATCACAGCGAGCTTGAGGTTGTTCCCACCAATGGGATAGCACCACGTGGGCAATCATCGAATCGACGATTATATATCAATCAATAAAGTTTTTAATTGAGACGGTGTCGTGTCTTAATGGGTTACAAGCTGAATTAGGGCTTGGTTGCGGGCCAATAAAGCCACTAGAGAGATACATATTCCATCAAATGGGTTGTTATAGCCAAGAAACCGGCCATGATGGTAGCAGCATTCAATGAATAATACTTCGAAATTTGGACTTTGTTAGAGTATGTCTATTCAATTATATTTTGACACTTCAATACAAGTAGATTTTTAATTGATAAATAATTCTATAATAGATTATTTATTCACCGTCTTTAAATTGATATGGTATTTTAAATTTTAAAAATTATCTATTTGATTGTCCACAAATTGATTTGATAACTTATTAATATTATGATGTTTTAATGATGAGAGAATTGATTTAGTAAATTATGTAATCTTTTTGTTATTATATCATTTTTAGAAAAATCTCATGGAATCTCAAATTGACATTCTATTGTAGTTAGCTTTCACTAATGCCTTCTCTATCTCCCCACCTCATCAATTTGAATACATATTCTACATGCCATAACATACTAGAATCTGCGATTTTATTCAAGATGTTCTTAGATAAATGTCAGCAAAGCAAAACATATGTACAACATTCATTTTCATCCAATTCAATTCATATAGTTAAATTTTTAACCCGCGAGAGTTAGTTAGTTGATATAATTATTGTGTATTAAGTAGTTGAACATTTAGAGTTTAAATCCGAAACTCAAATTCAGAAACGGAAAGAAGCGTTCGGATGTTGTTTGAAAAAATTATTTTAACCTACAAAAGATAAATGCCCCGAAATACTTTGATTCAAGATGAAGGGGGTGTTTCTCATCCCTTAAAAGTTAGTCAAAACTTCTTATAAGGAGTTTTTAAATTATAAGCTAACCAATTTAAGTGTTTCTCATGGATTTTTTTTAACTTAAAAATCTTCTTATAAGTTGAAAGTTAGAAGTTGGATTTTGTTACTTTTGCAAAAGTGACTTTTTAAGTTTTTCTGTTTGACCAACAAATTTACTTGTTTATCCTCAAATAAATTTTAAAACCCGGAATTGCCCTTATGGATTCTGCTCTTATCTTATCATTTTCCCTATGCTGTGCTCTCAAGCTGCCAATGCGCTCACCTGCTGCTCGTTGCTCACCTGCTGCTCTATCTTGCCGTGCTCACCTACTGCTTGCTGTGCTCTCTCATAAGGTACGATCTTTGTGTTTTGCATATACATTTTTTCTTTTCTGTCCATCCCTAGTTCAGATTTGAATTTTGTCCATCCCTATCTCAAATTTCTTTGAATTCTGTCCATCCCTAGCTCCGATGACTGGCTCAGATGACTTTAATTTATGTCCATGTCTCACTTTTTTTTCAAGTTAATCCATTCTTGTCGTTTTTGCCCTTCAAATTTGTTAAGAAAATTAAAATCACTAATTTAGGTGTTAAACGTGAAAGCAGTGAATTCAAGAGCCACAATCCTATTTCAATTTCTTCTCCAACTTGATGTTTGATCGGAGATTCGCCGTCTAAGCTCCGTCGATGATTCTGACTGCCTGATTTCCAATTCACGACATTGTTCTCTTCTCCTCTGCAGGTCAGTTTTCTTCAACGAAGGCCGGCCGGCAAAAATCAGGTTAGTTTTCAATTTTAAATCCCCACTTGGCTTAGCAATAATTTCTGTTAGAGGAAAATGATTTTGGTATTCGGTTGTGTTTGTCAGTTTGAGTAATTGTGTTGGTGTTGTCTGTGTTTAAGTAGAATTAAATCTCTTGGTAATTGTTTATTCTTATTGATTTTCTTTGCATAAGAAATTAATTTTCCCATTCTTGTTTTAATGAATATCTTATATCATTATCATCATCATCATCATCATCATCATCATCATCATTCCAGTGAATTAATATTTGATATCTATATACTCCTTCATCACAACCCCCATTATATTGCTACTAATTCAACTCCATTTTAATAACAAATATTATTAATTAAAGCAGCAGTGTTGCATTTATGTATAATCATATTACTTGCACTCAATATTAATAGTTGAGAAGAGAATTGGTGTTCTATTTCGACACGACGAATGCTGCAATCCCTTTCTCTACAATTCTCAGGATTTCAAACGAATTGTCATAGACTCAAATAGATAGTTGATACTGCTACTTTGCTTATACGATTCACCACCCCACCAAAGAGAGCTGGGAACAAATCCAGAAAATAGAAGTTCATA